>JACEIK010001518.1:46088-71293 GCA_018107945.1 Datura stramonium | reverse complement strand
CCACCCTTAGCGGGCGAGTCGACACAGTTCCTAACCCAGGGGGAGCAAGGACGCTCAAAGGGTGCCCTCATAGCACAAACAGGTCTCAACAAACAATAATCACGTATAACAAGCATGTTCAATCTAAAAATACTATCCATGTTTTGATATACGATTCTAATTCTCTTTTTTACATTAACTGATTCTCATACTGAGCTATACTGTATCTGAGATATTATCTGACTGTCTGATATTAGTCTATTAACTTTTATTCGGAACATAACATAATATTATAAAACATTCTTGCTGGATTAATACTTGATTCAATTATCGACTTCTAGGTTCTTTCTTCTAGACTTTACTCTGCTTACTATACTGGGATTGCTATCTTGCCGAAGAACTAGATTTACATACCTTCGTTTCTTATTTCCCGACTAACAGGCGTAGCTCGGTCAGTATTTTCGCTATTTCTCCCAACTGGATTCATATATATATCAATTAGAACTAAATACATTAATATTCTGAAAGAAAATATCACCTTTAATATATATATATATATATATAACCCAAATTATGACTTATCGAAACGGGTCGAAAACTCGCTATTTCTCGAAAGTCCGAAGGAAATACTCACTTTAGGGCTAGGAGTATGTTGACACTAATTTGGAGCAATTCTACTTACCTTAACTCGGTAGCACGACGATTCGCCGGCCGAATTTCACGAAACTAAACCTGTAGAAATGCTCCTCGCTGCTTAATACCTCGGTATTTGGAGTTAATTTAAGTTTGGACCGCGTTTGGACGGCGTAATCGATGAATATTACAAGAAATCCTCATTTCTCCTCGTTTTTCCCTCGTTTTGTCTCGGGAATTATATACTTTTTATGAAATAAAATGAAGTGGAGTGGTTTATATACTTGGGCCTAGATAGGGGCTCTCCGTGACACGCTGCCATTGCGATGGCCCTCCTCCATGATGACACGCTGCCATCGCGGAGGGCCTCGGCCCCCGAGTCCTCCCGCGATGGTTCGACGAGTCACTTATTCGGTCTTTCTCCTGCCTTTCCTAGCATGTATGGCATCAAAACTCTTAACAAACATGAAAATAGGCCATTCCTACATGTCGAGAATTTATGGGGTGTAACAACTCGAAACATGATTTTTTAATGAAAACATCATAAAACCTGCCCATAGTTCAAAATTCTATGGTAGTAATTCAATTAGATCAAACCCATGTAGAGGAATCGAATGTTCATGCATTGGGTAAAAGCCCCATAAATTTTAGATTGGAATTTCATGAAATTGGAAAGAGATTTGGCATAGGTGTGAAAGACTCACCAATTCATAGCCCTACATACCCGGGTAAGATCAAATTTCAACACTCTTTGAAAGCCCAAGGGAAGATTAATGAAGAAGACCTTGAAAACTAGCTTGATCACCCTAAAATTTTTGCTGGGGCTTTGCATGCATGAGAATGAATAGGCTAGAGGGGCTTAACCTATCTTATTCACTAAGGAAAAAAAAAAACATAAAAAATATTTTTATGTATTTTAAGCTTCATTTAAGATTTAGGAACTTAAGAATGACGAAAATGCCTTAATGAAACCTTGAAAATTCTGGTGACTGACGGACTCAATGGACGTAGTACAACTCGTTGTGAGATGTAACGACTCATGGTATCCGTCCGTCATATGCACTGCAGAATCGCTGATGTTCAGATTCAACTCACGACTCTATAGGATGAGTCGTCCTTTCATCCAACGGATCATTGACTCGATTGTTGTTTGCCCCTTAGGTTCTCGCACTTCTCCTCACAACGAGCCTCACTACGACTCGTTACTTCATCCAACGAGTCTAAGCCCATTAGGTCCACTGGAAATTTTACATATTCCCTACAATGACTCTTCGTGACCACGGATCATTACATATCACAACGATTTGTGGGATGACCCATATCAAGTTCAGTACCCACCATTGTTACAAACAATCCACTCGTTGTTCCTGCAAAGAGCTCGGCTACATTACACGTTATTTACACCGCACTTCCCATGACTCGGATCAAAGGGGCCGTTGGTTGACCAACGATCCGTTGGGTCACCCGCCCTGCAACAGTTTTTCCCAGTTTACAGTCAACTTTCATTTTTTATCCCTGTCTAATCTTAGGCAATTTCAAGGTATTACAATATCTCTTCCTTGGGAACATTCGTCCTCAAATGTTGGAACATACAGAAAACAGAGACATGCAATCATTATACAAATATCGATCATTTAAATCGAAACTAATGGAATGACTATCCCTAATTCAAACCACATAACTGAACTGATTTCATGATTCACATACACATCCACAAACATAAAAGAAACTGAACACATGAATTGAACTAGAAAACTAAATAGAGTTTTAGGGCAAACTGATACCTCAAGTTTGAACTGAGGCGGTAGAAAATAAATGTGGGTATCTAGCCATCATATCCGGGCTTCGGCCTCCAACATTTCTCCTTCAACATGTTGGATTTCTCCATAAAACTTAACCGAACTACTTATTCTAGCTCCGAACCTCACGATCTAATATTTCCAATCGGAACCTCATAGCTAAGGCAATCTTTAACACAAACATTGTCCACTGGGACAACTAGGCTTGATCCCCCAAACACTTCTTCAAGAGCGATACATGAAACACAGATGCACGAAAGATAACTCGAGGGAAACTCCCACCATACGCCGCATTGCCAACTCTTCACAATCCGTTATACAACATAGTGGGGACACCAAGTTTCCTTTATTTTCCAAACTGCATCACTCCCTTCATGGGAAATACCTTCAAGAACACCTATTCATCCACCTCAAACTCAAGTTCTCTCCTCCTAACATTCAGGTAGGACTTTTTTGGTGACTGAGCGGTCTTCAGCCTGTCCCTTATCAATTCAACCTTCTCCATAGCCTCATGAACCGAATCTTTCCCTATCATAGCTGCCTCACCAACCTCAAACTATTTGATGGGCAATCTACATCTCCGCCCAAAATAGCCTCGAATTGTGTCATTTGGAATACCGGAGTAATAGCCGCGCTGTGGCAACTCACTACTAAGTGCGATCATCCCAACTACCTTTGAAGTCCATCACATATGCTCTCAACATGTCTTCGAGAGTCTGAATTGTCCGTTCCACTTGACCATCCGTTTGCAGGTGCAGTGTTGTGCTGAGTTTAACCTAAGTCCAAAGCCCTTTTTTGGAAGACCACCAAAACCGAGAGGTAAATTGAGTAACTTCCGGTCCGAAATGAGATGATAAGTGTACTATGCAATCGGAACTAACTTGCAGATATATAGTTTCCATAATCCTCCGCTGAATTCAGGTTTTTACCGGTAGAAGATGAGCAGCCTTGGTCAACCAATCTACCACAACCCCAAATAGAGTCATATTGTCGAGGAGTACGAGGTAAGCCTGTGACGAAATCCATATTAATTTCTTCCCACTTCCAAGTAGGAATGCTGATATCCTGAAGTACGCCTTCCGGCTTTTGATGCTCAACCTTACTTGCTGATATTGCACACTTGGCCACAAATTCTGCAATATCCTTCTTCATGCCATTCCACCAATAGATTTCCCGTAAGTCACGGTACATCTTGGTGGCACTCGATGGATAGAATACTCTGGATCCATGAGCCTCATGCAACATCCGACTCAAATCATCAACATTTGAAACATTAGAGCACCTATAGGCGACCCTGGTACCAAAGCACACCATCTCCCCCTTGGGAGAAGACCTCCACCTTCTGACTTCGAACGGCTTCCTTCAACTTTACCAAAATTGGGTCCTGATCTTGTCTAGCTTTCACATAAATCACCAAGGACGATTCTGATCCATTCTGTACCACAACATCGCCATCGGTCGAGTTGACCAACCTAACTCCCAACCTTGCAATTTAATGCATATCTTTAACCAGCTCCTTCTTCCCCTCATCCACATGGGACACACTCTCCACAAAGAGTCTACTAAGTGTGTCCGCTACCACATTTTCGTTACCTGGATGGTAACGAACAGTCATATCATAGTCATTGAGTAGTTCCAACCACCTTCTTTGTCGTAGATTGAGATCCTTCTGCATAAACACATATTTTAAGCTCTTGTAGCTATGGATTAAAGGAACAAATGTAGTTGAATGGAACAGCAGGCGGGTCCGTAAACACATCCACATGGACCCCAAAAAAGTAATGTCACCATATCTTCAATGCGAACACCACCACATCCAATTCAAGGTCATGGGTCGGGTAATTCTTCTTATGGACTTTCAACTGTCTAGAGGCATATGATATCACTTTCCCACGCTGCATCAATACACACTCGATTCCAATCCTTTAAGCATCACAATACACCACGAAACCATCGGTACCCTCCAGGAGAGTTAACACCGATGCTGAAGTAAGTCGAGTCTTTAACTCTTGGAAGCTCTTCTCACAAGCTTCCGACCATTGGAACTTCAACTTCTTCTGGGTCAATTTGGTCAAAGGTGTTGTAATAGATGAAAAACCCTAAACAAATCTCCAATAGTAGCCAGCTAAACCCAAGAAACTTTTAATATCTGAAGGGTTCACCGACCTAGGCCAATTCTTCACCGCTTCAATTTTCTGAGAATTTACTTTTATGCCCTCGCTTGATACCACATTACCCAAAAATGCAATGGAGTTCAGCCAAAACTCGGACTTGCTGAATTATGCATATAATTGACGATCCCTGAGAGTCTAAAGCACTACTCTCTAATGAGTGGCATGCTCCTCCTCGCTCCGAGGGTATATAAGGATGTCATCAATGAACACGATCACGAACATGTCCAGGTATGGCTTGAACACCCTGTTCATCAAGTCCATAAAAGCTGCTGGAGCATTCGTTAGTCCAAAAGACATAACCACAAACTCATAATGACCATACTGCGTCCTGAAGGCTATCTTTGAGATATCACATTCCTGAACTCTAAGCTCATAATACCCGGACCTGAAGTCTATCTTTGAGAAAAACATGGCACCTTGAAGCTGGTCAAACAAATCATCAATCCTGGGTAGAGGATACCTGTTCTTGATGGTGACTTTGTTCAATTGCAGATAGTCGATGAACATCCGAAGGGAACCATCCTTCTTTCGGACAAATAAAATTGGTGTACCCTATAGGGACTTGCTCGATCTAATGAAACCCTTATCTAACAGGTCCTTCAATTGATCCTTAAACTCTTTTAGCTCGGCTAGAGCAATCCTGTAAGGAGGGATAGATATAGGTTGCGTGTTGGGCAAAAGGACAATACCAAAATCAATTTCCCTCTCGGGAGGAACACATGGTAAATCATCAGGAAACCCTTCTAGGTACTCACGCACCACCGGAACTATTTGGATAGTCAGGGTCTCAGACTCAACATCCTTAACCCTAACTAGATGATAAATACAATCCTTGGAGATCATCTTTCTAGCCTTAATATATGAAATAAAATAACCTACCGGCATGGCCGAACTACCCCTCCACTCCAAGACTGACTCGCATCAAAAATAGAATTCCACTGCAGGGGTTCTACAATTAACAGAAGTATAGCACACATACAACCAATCCATGCTAAGAATAATATCAAAGTCAGTCATGGATAACTCTACAAGGTCTGTGGAGGTGACTTTATGCAATATAGTGATCGACCATCTTCTATACACACGCCTAGCTGCCACCGACTTACCAATAGGAGTAGAAATTGAAAATGGTTCTAACAGAATCTTGGGACTAATTCCAAAGCTACTAGCAATATAAGGTGTCATAAAAGACAAGGTATCCCCTAGATCTAACAAAGAATAAGCATCAAGATGAAACACTCGTAATATACTAGTAACCACATCCGGTAAAGTCTCCTACTCCTGACGCGGGGCGAGGGCATAGAATCTTTTTTGGCGCTATCCTCCACCCCCAATACAAGATGCTCCCTTCAGAGCTAAAAATGTTGGAGCTTCTGCTATCCTGGTAGTTTGCGCACGATCTCTATCATCATATTGTCTAGCGAATGGACATGCTCAATGCATGTAGTTGGACCTACCACACCCGTAGCAAATATCTGAGCCGAGCAAACACTCCCCGTCATGACTCTTGCTGCACTTTTCGCAGACTGGAGAGGTACGCTCTACCTGCATTCCCCTCTGGTCCCTCAATCTTGAAGCCCGGCTCCTCTAATCACCCTTGGTTCTAGATGGATCACTAGCTGATGATGGTGCTGGAGCTAGTGATCTCTACCTAAACTGAGGGTGGTGATCACCGCTGGATCTCTGATGAGTAAACCCATGGCTATCTATCTGAGCCCTCTTTGCCTCACTCTCCCTCGCATGAGTCGCCTCCATCTTCTGAGCGTATAACACTATACGAGGAAACTCCATATCCTGATGAAGCATGGCAGTCCTACAATCTTTGTCCAAATAGCCCCCCACGCCATGAATAAATCGGCTCACCCGCGCCTTCTGATCAACCACTAACTCTGAGGCATATTTTGACAAGAGAGTGAACTTGAGAGAATACTCTTGTACTATCATCCTCCCCTACTTATAATTCACAAATTCTGTTGCCTTCAACTTACTTATCTCTCAAGGGAAGAACCGATCTAGAAATGCCATGTGGAACTCTCCCTAAGTGACAGGGCCTGCTCCACCGGCCCTAATGTCTCTCCATTGCTTAAACCAGATATGTGCGACCCCTTTCAGATGATATAAGGCCAACATTGCACATTCAACGCCATTCACCCCTATAACCTAGGTGATCTTCACAATCTCATCAATAAACTCATGCAGGTCCTCGTCCACTTTTAACCCGAGGAACTCTATTGGGTTCATCCTCAAAAAGTCTCTGACTCAAGATGCCGCTGCATTGCCAATTTGTAGAACATGTGCAACAGCCTGCTGATGGACCTGAGCGGTCAAGGCCTCCGCAAGCATCTGGATAGCTACCCACAACTCAGCATGGGCAACTTTCTCTAGTGCCTGGTGCTCCTGAACTGGTGGGGCTTACTAGTGCCCATTACCATTGCCATTCTCCTAGCCTTCACCATTTCCATTCCTCCAACCATTTATTATTTGGGGAGCCATGATTCTGCAATTGCGAAAAGCAAGAATTAGAGGAATAGGAAGACATTTCATCGTAGGACATAGATCATGAAAGAAGGGAACATTTACTAAACGTCTCATAGCCTCTTCGTCATAAGTGTGGCGCACTTCACACCCATGAAAAAGACTCTACTTAACGCGGCTTTTAGACACCCTAGGATATTTCAAACCTATTTCTCTGATACAAAGTTTGTCACAACTCGAACATAGACCCGGATTGTAACACGTGACAAAGAACCCCGACAGGTCCCAAGTCAACCCATGGCATAAGCATACATATAACTTCATATAACTTAAGGAGGAATACTGAACATACGGCATAGCGGAACACAAACATAACATAACATAGCATGATAGGCGGAACATGCTAACATACATATCAGCTGAGTACTACCATTAGTCTAAAATCCTCTATCATATCGGTTGGGTGGATGGGACAACATCCCCAACTAACCTGGCAAAACTGATACAAAAGAACATCAAGTTCAGAACATGTTGCCCTCAAAACATGAGGACTCACCAAAAGGGCTGATAGCTAACTCTGACTGGACTACTAATAGAAATGAGCCCGAGAGCCAGATCCTGTATCATGAAACGATACAACATAGAAAGTATACGGTCAGTAGGTGGAATGTATCGAGTATGCAAGGTAAAACGGACATTTGAAAACTCATAAAAGCTCATAAATGATCACAAGAGAAGGACATCATGCTTGTATCATATATATCATAACATAACATAAGGTTTAAGGTTTCCAAATAATTTGCAACCATGCATTATCATAATTATAAGAGAAACTTTATCAAATCGTCACTTGAGCCAATAACATAAACATAACAATGCATAAAACATGCGTAAAAATAGAAGCACTCATCATAACCGACACCATTATGGTAGAGCCTTACATGATGCACCAACTATGTCACTCAAGTGGGCAGAGTCGTCCCAGGCTTGCCAGGCAAGGGACGTGCAGTATGTGATATCACGAAAGAGGGGATCATTATCATTGTAATGTATCATTATAAACCCACGGTGGCACGTGGTTATGAGATACCGGCGTAGTCCTTTGAACGTTGGGCTGCTCGGTGCTAGACACGACTCCCAAAAACATGCATATTAGGCTCAAATGTAAATCAATAACATCATTCATTAAGATTCATGGCTAAATAAACATGTATCACTCATTGATCCCCATTAAAACATGATTAGCCAAGATCAAAAGCCCTTTAGTCGGCCAACATCATAAATCGATAAATCATGATATCAATTTCATAAATCGTAAATCATTCTTCAACATGTGGGAATTGCCCAATACTACAATATGCTTTACAATACTCAATTCATTCGAAAACAGGCTTATAAATATGGGTGACTTGAAAACATTCTTTTTATCATCACTAATTCATAATACTTGAACATTCATCATAAACTCTGATTTTTATGAACTTTTCATAAATGGGAAATTTTATTTATAAAACTCGAAACATGATTTGTAATGAAAAACATCATGAAACCTGCCCATAGTTCGAAATTCAATTGTAGTAATTCAATTAGATCAAGCCCATGTAGAGGAATCAGATGTTCATGCATTGGATAAAAATCCCATAGATTTTAGATTGGAATTTCATGAAATTGAAAGAGATCGGGCGTAGGTATGAAAGGATTCACCCATTCATAGCCCTACATACCTTGTTAAGGTCAAATTTCATCACTCTTTGGAAGCCCAAGGGAAGATGGATGAAGACCTTCAAAACTAGCTTGATCACCATTAAATTATTCCTAACTTTGCATGCATGAAAATGAATAGGATAGGAGGGCTTAACCTATCTTATTACACTTACAAAATAACATAAAATGAAGTAGTTTAGGGACTTAAAGGGTAGGAATGATGAAAATAACCTTAATGAAATACCCTGAAAAATATGCACTGGACGATCTAACGGACGTACCAGATCTAGGGCTGTGAACCCAATGAGTTTGTGAATCCTAATGATCTCAATTGTGTGAAATTGTGTATGGGCTTGAGAATATTTTATTGATGTATGCTTCGTAAAGTTATATTGATGGTGAAAGTCATCAAATCATACCAAATTGCCTCTATTGTTCTTGAGAACTCCAATTAAAGTTTAGGTGGCATCAACCAACAATGACCCAAGGATCTAAACCTTGTTTAATGGATTCACCTATACATAGGATGAGTCGAAATGGCAAAATTGCAACCGGGTTTTATGGAGTTCTTATCAATTTGAAAAAATTCATCTCAATTGACATTGTTAGGATTGTTGAAACACACCTGATAATTGTCTAAGTTTATTTCTTGCATATTCTTTAATCGCCCATTTTTAATACTCCATTTGAGTGATGTAAGGGAATCAACCCAAAAAGGGGACACAGTCCTGGTAATTTTCTATATTGATTTCACCTCAAGCACTCTAGTTTTGGATTATTTTCTCATTTTCCATTTATCTAATTAGATATTCAACATTCAAATCATATTTACTTTGCTTGATAGTTTGGATCTATACATAGTCCTTGTGAATATGACGTCGAATCCTTGTTGAGTATTTTATTTGCGTTGACCGCATATACTTCCATAGTGAGGTGGATTTCATGTGATATCAAAATGTCACAACCCGAGTCTATACCCTGGGCGAGACCAGGTACTCTGAGTCACAAGTAACCCCAGGTCAACCCATGGTCTATCATAACACTGGTAATCTAAGTAAAATCTTAGCGGAAGCTTTAAAAATAATAAAAACCATTTATGAAGAAAAATAAATCATAAGGCTTTATACAACTGGACACAAAACTAAAATTCTGAATTTGTGTCTGAAAGCTATCTATATCTGATGAGTTGTTGGGACAAGCCCCCAGCTAACTCTAAGTCCAACTAAAGAAAAATAACTGAAGGAAAAGAAACGTCATCCTCAAAAAATGAGGACTCACCACTGGCGCAGCTGATAATTCCTGGAGAAGACCTGCTAACAGTGCTGAGACTGAGAACCTGCAGCTGTATCATAATACGATACAACATAGAAGGTATGCATCAGTACTTTGAATGTACTGAGTAATTAGAAGAAAACATAACATAGAGGATAAATAACTGACTGTAATGACATGCAACGACCAACTGAGATGCTGAACTAAATAAACTAAAATATACAGAAATAGTCAAAGTGACCCTGTCTAATGGTCCAAGACATGTCCTAAATCTAGGATATTGAATCTGAACTAACTGTATTGCAGTGAACTAAGTAAACTGAAACTTTTCTGAGCTGAGCTAACTGAGATTGTACTTACTAGTGGGAAAGTCTATAATTGACATATAACCACGTGAGCTAGAAGTGGAGTCTGATGTATACACCCCATCGGTAGAACACAATATACCTTGCCAGCGTATAAAGGCATAATCTGGGTGATGACAAGTCTGGGGCCATAAGGCCAATAAAAATAACCTAATGTGGAAATGTAGTTCTGGTAACCTGGGTGCGCTGGAACCCCGGTCCGCTCGATGCTAAGTGTTGCTCCCACTAGATAGTCCAGACTGACTATTAAGCTGATAGCTCGAAATTGGAGCCCAAGACTAAGTAAGGATAACCTATATGGAAGTAACATGAGAGTCTTATCGGACCGGATTTTGTAACTGTTGTTCTAAGACTAGCCAGAGATGCCTATCTGGAAGCGTTGTAACCGTCTAAAGAATAAACTGAAATCTGAAGCTGGGGGTTCTAAGACTGGTCAGAGCTGCTTATTTTGATGTTTGATAACCTTAAGAATTAACTGTAGTCAAATTGATAAGCCAACATTTCTAGACTATATTGAATGTGTTAATAATCTGACTGAGACAGGACTAACAGGCAGCTGACTGAGATTTCAATGTATACTAATAATATGGGGATCTCAAAACTGATACAATTAAGCTACAGGGAAACTAGTCCAACACGCAAGATTCTACTTCTACTGAACTAAGAACTAGGGCTAATTCATTCCTCTAAATACTAGTTTTCAAGAAATTTCTAGAAATAGGGAATAATAAAGAAGTTAAAATCATGAGAAATATTTAACTTCAGATCTTAAAGAAGTTTGTCTGAAAACTTTCTACATTTCAAATCCACAACGCTGTAACTGATAAAGAAAATAGAGAAGATTTCTGGGACACAAGGGAAGAACTATTCCCTTGTTGAATTCCCACATACCTGGATAAGAAATCCCTTGAGAAAAAGACCCGAACTTCTGAAACTAACAAGGATCCCTTGTTCTTACTTGAGAGGAATGACCTGGGTTTCTACGATTGATATTTTGAGAGTCTACGTGGGGAAAGAGGGGGAAAACTGTTTAATCCCTCTAAATTCCCTGAAATAATACTTAAAATGATGTAGTTTAAGGAAAAAATAGGTCAAATTACAAAAATAACCCTGGAGTAAAATCTGGAAAACTGACTAACAGGGGGATCAACAGGTCACTCAACGAGTCGTTGGTTGAGAACACGACTCGTCGGGACCACTCGTTAGTCCTACTGCCTGGGTTCTAGGATCGCTGGATCTAGAAACAAGGGATACCACAACTCGTTGGATGAAACAATGGGTCATTAGTTTCTCTCATGGTCACTTGACGAGAAAGTCTGAAAGGTCTGGCAGCGGGTGACACAACGACTCATTGGTGGACCCAAAGAGTCGTTGTGTCTAATCGTTACTTTCACCGGAAAATTTCTAAAAATATCAAACTTGACGTGATGAGTGGTGACAACGACTAGTTGTAGGATACAACGAGTCGTTATTTCCACTCGTCATCACTAGAAGGAGTTTTTGGGGGTTCTCACCCAATGACTCACATCATGAGTCATTGTTTCTGACGATACAACTTAGAAGTTTCCCTTCCAGGACCCCACGACTCATCCAATGAATCATCATTTATTACAACGACTAATTGGTTGATTCGTGGGGTCATGGAGGGGGGACATCTGAGCTAAGGACCAACAAGTGACTGGACGACTCATTGTTTCTCACAATGGGTCGTTCCTTCTCTCATGGGTTCCCGAGAGACAAAACACTGCTGACCACGACCGAGACAGTGAGTCGTTGGAGCTAACCATAGCTCGTTGTCTCAGTCGTTCTAAGGAATTTTTTAGTTTCTTTTGGATTTTTCTTGCAAGGTCTGAGTCTGGTCTAGGAAAGTTTTGGGGTGTTACAATATCTCCCCCTTGGGATCATTCATCCTCAAATGAAGGCTAAAGTTTCTGGAAAACTAGGAAATGAGCTATAATTCCTAGAATGAGACTATGAGCTGGCTTTTGAAGGAGTAACTGACTCCGAACTGACTTAACCATGCTAACAGAGCTAATGCAACTAGAATGCACATGGAAAATCTAAACAGAGCTGATGAGTACGGAATTGAACATAGATACTGAGGAGGGATTTAGTACCTGATACTGGAACTAAACTCCAAGGGAATAAGTGAGGGTATCTGGCCATCATGTCTGCTTTTGCTTCCCCTGTGACTCCCTCAACTAGGTTGTTCCTCCATAAAACTTTCCCCAAAGCTTCTTCATTGTTTCACATCTTATGAACCTAATGGTAAAGGATCTAAAATGGGACTTCTTCGTAAAAGAGACTACCTTTTATTCCCACGCTGTCTAGTGGCACAACATGTAGCACCCCAAAAGTTTCTAAGATGAGATTCCAGACCTAAAGAAAGAATTCAGACAGAAGGTGGAAATTTTTCCATGAAACTTTTGGTGGTATTGACTCGATAGTTAACCCCACGAGTCATAGTTAGACCCGTGAGGAGCAGTTAAGAGGTTCATCCTGGATTAGTGACCACGGATGAACCAATGAGTCATTACGTAGTCAATGACTCGTTAAGTTGTCCATTGGGTGAATGTTGGAGATTTATGGTGAGGTCCTGAGGCAGTAGAGACCACGAAAGGAGAGACGAGTCGTCGTGCACTTGACGACTCCTCAAGTAACCCGTGGGGAGAGCAGAGTACAAAAAGGAAATTAAGGAAGTGCATTCCATGACTTGGCCCTACGAGTCATTGTCTTCCCCACGACTCGTTGAGTGCCTCATTGGGATTGGCAGGGAGATTTTTCCTGCATTTTTCCAGGGGTGTTTTCATCAATTCCTATGCTTCTAACTCCTAAACTATGTCGTTCTGGGTATGGTATGGGACATTTTTAAGGGGATAACTAGCCTAAACGCTCATTCCATAAAAAGTTACTCTCAAACTCTTCTTACTCCTCAGTCTCAAGACTAAAGAATTCAACAAGGGTTCCTCAACGCTTCAAGGTGCAAGTTCAAGTGGGGTTTCCTTCCATCCTTGTGCTCCAAAATGTTTTATCAAAAATCCAATTCCATTATTCCAAAAAAGAATGACCTAGGGTTTTGATTGATGGGTGATTTCTTCTATGTCTTCTATGAATTTTAAGACCCATTAGGATTAAAATTTAATTATGCTTATGGGATTAGTTATGTGCTAAATGGTGAAAATTCATGATTATAGGATTTCCTTCATGAGATAGCTTATAACTTTGATTAGGATTTTGTTATTGTTCACTTGATTATGTCAAGAACTTGTATCCATGCCTAAAATACGTGAATATCATAAGAATTTCCCTAAACCTAGAATATACGATTCGATAAATATGTTTAGATGAGATTAGAAATTATGGGCTTGATCAATAAAAGTATATATGTGTTTTCATTATGTTTTCGATGAAAATGTTTGGGGTATGAGGTAAACTTATGATAATGACATAATTCTCGTATCTTCTTTATGAATTAGAGTAAATTTCGAAATGGGTTCCATGAAGTAAATGTATGCTACCACCATGATCTTTTTGTACATGTTTAAGGTATGAGTTAATTATATGGGTTTTTCCATAAATTTAGGACATATGAATCAATTTATACATGTTCAAGTGTGAATGGGACCTATGAATCCTACATGACTCTATCTTATACGTCTATCATTATGAACTTGGAACTTGAATGTTGTGGAGATGCAAAGTATGATATGAATCTATAGATGTTCGTAAATGTAAGATGTGTGGATTAAATGATGATTTGGTACCATGACGATATGAATTATGATAATAAAGCATGAGAATAATCTTTCAGACTTTTGGGCTTGTTGTTAGTAAAAAGTATCCTTAATCCTTTCTAAATGAATGTCGTATGATGAAATCAGTAAATGCTCATGTTTCTAATTAGCTGTAATAGAATAGACCAGATGTATAATGTCTGGTTAGTACTCCTCATGTTCTAATCAGCCAGAGACTCTCCATAAATGAGAATGTTTTCCTTGGTAAGTTAGGGACTCTCCATAGCTGAGAATGTTTCCCTTAGTCGGTTAGGGACTCTCCATAGCTGAGAATGTTTTCCTTAGTTAGCTAGGGACTCTCCATAGCCGAGAATGTTTCCCTTAGTCAGTCAGGGACTCTCAATAGTGAAGAATGTGTTTCCCTTAGTTTAATCGGGACTCTCCATAGAATAAAATGACTCCCTTAGTTCAATCGGGACTATCCATAAGTAAAAATGTTTCCCCTAGTTCAGTCGGGACTCTCCATAGTAGAGAATTACTCCATTAATTTATGTTATAAGTTTTGCTCAGTTCCGTACAGTTCATACTTCAGTTTAAAATAGATATAGCATATGCAATCTCGGTTATCATTAGACATCTACAACAGTGTATGACATTAGCTTCAGCTTTAGCTCTCATTATATGTTCAGTACATGAGCCATACGTGTGAGTCTAATGATACTTCAGAATATGAGTTTCAAATA
The DNA here is from genome assembly GCA_018107945.1 of Datura stramonium. Classification (NCBI taxonomy): domain Eukaryota; kingdom Viridiplantae; phylum Streptophyta; class Magnoliopsida; order Solanales; family Solanaceae; genus Datura; species Datura stramonium. The sequence continues at coordinate 56,415 of JACEIK010001518.1, read as the reverse complement.
AAGGTTCATGTGTATATGTGTATGTGACTCAGAAGTGGATTGGTTCTTTCTAAATAAGTTATATGTCGATGTACTAAGTTTATTTCCTTCTTGTATACTATATGTTTAGTTTTTTACGTTTCCTTGCATGCTCAGTACATTCCAAGTACTGACCGCACACTTTATGTGCTATATCATTTCATGATATAGATTCAGGTACCCAAACTCAGCCTCACAGGTAGACACGCTCTTTCTTCCATCCTTGTAGATTATGGTGAGTCCTCATCTCTCGAGGATGAGATCGATTCTTCTTATTTCTATTATATTTCAGTATTCAGACTTAGGAATTAGCTGGGGACCTATCCCCGCAACTCATCAGTTTTGTAAAGGCTTTTATCCCTGTGTAATTAGATTCAGTATATGTATTATATTTTGTTGGATTATGTTCTTAAGTTTTAAATTTTACTCCTCAAAGTTAGCTTCCGCTCAATTATGTTTCTGTTAGCTGTTTATATTGTTAAGTGTTATGCCATGATTAAGCCACGGGTCGACTTGGAGCATTCCGGGGTTCCTTGTCCCGTGCTGCGGCTAGGGTGTAAACTCGGGTCGTGAAAAAATTGGTATCAGAGAAAAGGTTTAGAGTGTCCTAGGATGTCTGAAAGTACTGTTAAGAAGAGTCTTCTTCATGGGTGTGAAGCGCGCCAAACTTATGACGAAGAGGCTATGAGACATTTTAGGAATGTTCCCTTTTCTGGATGATCCTTATAATGTGTAGAGTATGAAATTCTAAAAGTTCCTCCATAGTTTCATGCTTTATGCACTCGCAAATAATTCCTTACAAAAGAGTGAGTGGAAGAAGAAACGGTAATGGCCTCCAGCAAGCACCACCAGCTCCGGTGAACCCGATGGACGACCATCTTACTTATGCCGAGTTTTGGGCAACCATTAATTTGTTGGCGCAGGACATGACTACCCATATTAATCAGCAGGTGATGGATCGTGTTCCCCAGAATTTGAATTTAGCGGTGGCAAGGGCAACAAAGTTTCTCCGAATGAACTCACCCGAATTCTTGGGGTCAAAGGTAGATGACGACCTGTATGAGTTTTAGATCCAGAAAATTATCCAAATTATGGGGGTGACGGGGACTAAGAGTGTAGACTTAACCTCCTATTATCTTAAAGGAGTCGCGTATATATGGTTTTGCTAGTGGATAGAAAGTCGGGGAATTGGAGTAGTCCCCGTAGGTTGGGATGAATTTATGACTGAGTTCCTGGATAGGTTTTTCCCTAGGGAGTTGAGAGAGGCAAAGGAGGCAGAATTCATCAACTTAAGATAGAATGAAATGAATATCCAATAGTATGCATTGGAGTTCACCCGAAGATCCAAGTATGTATCGGAGATAGTAGCCAACCAAAGAGCCCGAGTAAGCAGGTTCGTGAATGGAGTGTCAGACTCCTTGATTAAAGAGTGTCGGACTGCCATGTTGCACAGGGATATATACTTTCCACGTTTAGTGATATTCTCTCAACAAATGGAATCAGAATAGGTGAACACAAAAGAGAGAGAGTCCAAGAGGGACAAGGTAGGACGTTCAGAGTTTTCCCCGCAGAGGACGAGTGGTGGACACCGCTTACATTCCCAGCAAAAATCATGTGTTGTAGCACTTTCGACATTCAATGCTTCGTACAAAACTAGGGTAAGGGTGATTACGTATCTGTTTTGTAACAATTGGGGGAACCACCATTTGGGAGAATGCATGGCCGGCTCGGATGTTTGTTTTTGGTGCGGCAAGCCAGGCCATAAGCACTGAGATTGCATAGGGGCTAACCGAGGTTAGAGCGAATCCTCGGCCACCTCTTAATTACCTCTAATGGCTCGTCTACTTCAGTAGGGTGCATCATCTAGTGCGGGTGGCGTGTGCCATAGCAGCACACCAGGATAAGGGAAAGTCACCAGTAGTGGCCACAGGTATGTTGTTAATTTCGTGTTACTCTTTGCATGTTGCCAGCCCAAAACCCCAGTATTGAATAAGGAGCTCGGTGATGGCTTTTGAGAAGAGATTATCATTTTTTGATGTGGATAACTTTTAGTGTGAGGCTTGCGGTGAAGGTTAGAGGTGAAAGAGAAGCTAGGAGTTAGTGATTTAGCTCCGATCATAAGAAAGATTTAGGAGCCTTAGAATGACGACTTTAAGCTAAGGGGGAGATGGAAAGTATATACGACAAGTCAAATCTTGAGTATGCTAATTGGGGAATTCCAGCCCTAACAGTTGCATATGTCATTCCCTTTAGGTTTAGATAACTTCTCTTATATTTCAGTTAAAGCTATGTTATACCCATCCTTATATGCAGATTCACAGGATTTCAAGAGATTCCCTTCAGACAACGATGCAAGTCTTACTCTACAAATACTTAAGGCTCGTTTTAATGTTATGAATAATTTATGTGTGTTAACTCATGTTTTCCAATATGATTAGCTCGAACTCAGTCTTTAGAAGTTGCTTAGTAACTCAGTAGAATAAGGTTATCTCATATATGTGTTCAGATATGGATATCATGAATGATTCGTGCTCATGAGACCTTTACTTCCATTTAGACAAGATATCATGAATTCTAACCCCATAATAGAAAATGATTTGAGAACAAAGGTTCAATCCGCATGAGCCGAGTGCTGGTTTAAGGGAAAGAATCCTTCTTAGTGCTCTATCTAGTTCCATGTTAGTGTCGTGTCTTTCGGTCCCTCTTGTACCCTAGCATGCATGTATGATTTTGATTTCCAGTTCGAATATGTGAGATTAGTCAGGGTCAGATACTACATTAGTTTAGCTATAATTGATCGATTTTGGCATTTTAGTTCTGTCCCTATCCTTTCTATATGTTTAGCCAACATTCAAGGACGAATGTTCCCAAGGGGGAGATATTGTAACACCCCAAAAGTTTCTAAGATTAGATTCCAAACTTTAATAAAGAATTCAGACAGAAGGTGGAAATATTTCCACATAACAAGTCATGATATGACCCGTTACGTGACCCCATAAGTCATGGTCAGACCCGTGAGGAGCAGTTAAGAGGTGCGACCTGGATCAGTGACAACGGACGACCCAATGAGTTGTTAGGTATACAACGACTCTTTAAGTCGGCCATTGGGTGAATGCTGGAGATTTATGGTGACGACCCGAGGCAGTGGAGACCGCGGAAGGAGGGATGATTCGTCGTGCACCTGATGACTCGTCATGTAACCCGTGGGGAGAGAAGAGCAGAAAAAGGAAATTAAGCCAGTGCACTCCACGACTTGGCCTCATGAGTCGTTTCTTTCCCCACAACTCGTGGAGTGCCTCATGGGCACTGGTAGGGAGATTTTTCCTACATTTCTGTAGGGGTGTTTTCATCAATTCCTACGCTTCTAACTCCTAAACTATATCATTTTGAGTATGGTATGAGACGTTCTTAAGGGGATAACTAGCCTAAACCCTCATTCCATCAAAAATTACTCCCAAACTCTTCTTCCTTCTCTCTCTCAGGACTCAAGAATTCAACAAGGGTTCGTCATGGCTTCAAGGTGCAAGTTCAAGTGGAGGCTTCTTCTTGAATCAGGTATGTGGGTTTCACAACAAGGATATCCTTCCATCCTTGTTCCCCAAATTATTTTATCAAAAACACGATCTAATTATTCCAGAAAAGCACGACCTAGGGTTTCAATTGATGGATGATTTCTTCTACGTCTTATATGAATTTTAACACCCATTAGGATTAAAAGTTAATTATGCTTATGGGATTATATTAATAACTCGAATTATGTGCTTAATGGTGAAAATGCGTGATTATAGGATTTGCTTCATGAGATAGCTTAAAACTTCGATTGGGATTTTCTTATTGTTCACTTGATTATGTCAAGAACTTGTTTCCATGCCTAAAATAAGTGAATATCGTAATAATTCCCTTAAAACTAGAGTATATGATCCGATAAATTTGTTGAGATGAGATTCGAACTTATGGGCTTGATCAATTGAAAATATGTATGTGTTTTCATTATGTTTTTGATGAAAATGTTTTGGGTATGAGGTAAACCTATGATAATGACATAATTATCGTATCTTCTTTATGAATTGGGGTAAATTATGAAATAGGTTCCATGAAATAAATCTATGCTACCACCATGATCTCGTTGTACACATTTAAGGTATGAGTTTATTATATGGGTTTTTCCGTAAATTTTGGCGATATTAATCAATGTATACATGTTAAAGTGTGAATAGGACCTATGAATCCTACATGACTCTATGTTATACATCTTATATTATGAACTCGAAACTTGAATGTTTTGGAGGTGTAAAGTATGATATGAGTCTATAGATGTTCGTAAATGTAAGATATGTGGATTAAATGATGATTTGGTACCATGAAGATATGAATTATGATGATAAAGCATTAGAATGATCCTTCAGACTTTTGGGCTTTTTGTTAGTAGAAAGTAGCCTTAATCCTTTCTAAATGAATGCCGTATGATGAAATCAGTAAATCTTCATGTTTCTGATTAGGTATAATAGCATACACTAGATGAATAATGTCCAATCAGTACTCCTCATGTTCTAGTCAGGCGACTTTCCATAGCTGAGAATGATTCTCTTTGTCATTCAGGGACTCTCCATAGCCGAAAATGTTTCCCTTAGTCAGTCAGAGACTCTCTATAGCCGAGAATATTTCCCTTAGTTTAGTCGAGACTCTCCATAGAAGAGAATGTTTCCCTTAATCAGCCAGGGAATCCATAGCTGAAAATGTTTTCCTTAGTGAGCCAAGGACTCTCCATAGCTGAAAATATTTCCCTTATTTAGTCGGGACTCTCCATAGTAGAGACTGACTCCCTTGGTTTAGGAGGGAGTCTCCATAGCTGAGAATGTTTCCCCTAGTTCAGTTGGGACTCTGCATATAAGAGAATTACTCCCTTAGTTTATGTTATCAGTTTGGCTCAGTTCCGTACAGTTTAGACTTTAGTTTAAAACAAATATAGCATAATGCAATATCAGTTGTCAGTAGACATCCAAAACAGTGTATGTCATTAGTTTCATCTTCAGCTCTCATTCTTTGTTCAGTACATGGCCTATATGTGTGAGTTTGATGATACTTCCGAATATGAGTTTCAAATAAAGGTTCATGTGTATATGTGTATGTGACTTAGAAGAGGATTGTTGCATTCTAAGTCAGTTATATGTTGTACTTAGATTATTTCCTTCTTGTATACTGTATGTTTAGTTGTATACGTTTCTTCGCATGTTTAGTACATTTCAAGTACTAACCGCATACTTTGTGTGCTATATCATTTCATGATATAGATTCAGGCACCCAGACTCAGCCATGCGGGTAGACACACTCTTTCTTCGATCTCTGCAGGTTGTGGTGAGTCCTCATCTCTCGAGGATGAGATTTATGTTTCTTATTTCTATTATATTTTAGTTTTCAGACTTAGGAGTTAGCTGGGGACCTGTCCCAACAACTCATCAGTTTAGTAGGGGCTTTCAGACCTGTGTAATCAAATTCAGTCTATGTATTATGTTTTGTTAGATTATGTCCTTAAGTTTTAAATTTGACTCCTTAAAGTTAGCTTCCGCTCAGTTTTTTTTCTGTTAGGTGTTTATATTGTTAAGTGTTATGCTAAGATTGAGCCATAGGTCGACTTGGAGCCTTTCAGGGTTCCTTGTCCCATCTTACAACTAGGATGTAAACTCGGGTCGTGAAACAACTGAAGTTGGATCACCGATGCAGTTCTTCAATAGTGACACATGGAAGACTGGGTGCACCGATGCTAACTTTGGAGGTAGTTCTAACTCATATTCCATAATTCCTATTCGATTCATAATTTTGTAGGGTCACCACATATCTCAGACTGAGTTTTCCTTTCTTTAGTAACCTCATCACCCCTTTCATTGGTGAAATTTTTAGATAAACCCAATCATCCACTACAAACTCTAACTCTCTTCTCCTCATATCAGCATAGGTTTTCTGATGGCTTTGTGCTTTTTTCAACCTCTCCCTGATAAGTTGCGTCTTCTGCATAGCCTCATGAACTGAGTTTGTCCCTATTAGGGTAGCTTCACCAACTTCAAACCACCCTATAGGAGATCTACATCTCCTACCATATAATGCCTCAAACAGGGCCAACTGGAGTGTAGATGTTGTTGTACGCAAACTCGATGAGAGGTACGTGATCATCCCAACTGCCCTTGAAATGTATCACACAAGCTCTCAGCATATCTTCCAAGGCTGAATAGTCCGCTCAGCTTGTCCATCTGTTAGCGGGTGAAAGGTTGTGCTGAGCTTAACCTGGGTACAAAGTCTATTCTAAAATGACTTCTAGAAATGCGAGGTGAACTAAGTACCTCTATCTGAAATATTGGAAAAGGGCACCCCATGCAGTCTAACCAACTCCCAGATATATAGCCTAAAATAATCCTCGGCTTAGTTTGTAGTTCTAACTAGGAGGAAATGTGTTGACTTGGTCATTCGATCTACTATCACCCAGATTTAGTCATGCTACCGACGAGTATGAGGTAGACCTATAATAAAATACAGATTCACTTCTTCCCACTTCTATGTGGGTATGCTGATATCCTGAGTCATACCTCCCGGTCTCTGATGTTCCACCTTGACCTGCTGGTAGTTCGGGCACTTAGCTACAAATTTTACATTGTCCCTTTTCATGCCATTCCACAGGTAAATATCGCGTAAATCACGGTACATCTTAGTAGCACATGGGTGGATAGAATATCTTGAACTGTGTGCTTCAGCCAGTATTTGTTGTCTCAAATCACCTACATCCAGTACACATAGCCTACCCTGGTAATGGAGTACACCATCTGCCCCTTGGGAGAAAGCCTCCACTTCTTTTTTGAGAATCGCCTCCTTCAGCTTAAGCAGTATTTGATCTTCATCCTACCTTTACTTAACTTCAACTACCAACGAGGAATCTGATCCACTATGCACCACTGCTCCGCCCTCAGTTGTATTAACCAACTGCACTCATAACCGAGCTTACCTATGGATATCCTTTGGCTGTTCGTTTTTGCCCTCTTGAACATGATCCACGCTCCCCATAAACAACCTGCATAGGGCATTAGCCACCTCATTAGTCTTGCCCCTGTGGTACAACACATTCATGTCATAGTCCTTCAGTAGCTCCAACCACCTCCTTTAATGAAGATTTAGATCTTTCTTACTGAACACATACTGAAGGTTCTTGTGATCGGTGAAAACATCCACGTGAGCCGCGTAAATGTAGTGCCTCCATATTTTTAATGAAAACACCACCCCTGCCAACTCCAAGTCATGAGTCAGATAGTTCTTCTCATGAATCTTAAGCTGTATGGAGGCGTAAGTTAACTCCTTACCCTACTGTATCAGAACACACCCAAGTCCAACTCTAGAAGCGTCACAATACACCACGAACCCATTTATTCCTACTGGCAAGGTTAACACTAGAGGGGTAGTGAGTCGAGTCTTTAACTCCTAGAAATTCTTCTCACACGCATCTAACCACTGATATTTCATCTTTTTCTTAGTCAACCTAGTTAGAGGTAATGCAATAGAGGAGAAACCTTCAACAAAACGTCGGTAATAACCGGCTAGACCCAAGAAGCTTCTGATTTCAGTTAGGGAAGTAGGTCTTGGCTAATCTTTCACCGCAGCTATCTTTTGAGGATCTACCTAAATACCCTCACCCGAGACCATGTGACCAAGGAAAGTCATAGACTTCAAACAGAATTTGCATTTGCTGAACTTAGCGAACAACTGGCGGTCTCTGAGTGTTTGTAGCACTATCATCAAATTGTTAGCATATTCTTCATCACTTTTGGAGTATACTAGAATGTCATCAATAAATACAATGAATAACATGTATAGATATGGCTTGAAAACCCTTTTCATTAGGTCCATGATGGTTGTGGGGGCATTGGTCAGTCCGAAGGACATAACCACGAATTCGTAGTGACCTTACCAAGTTCTGAAAGCTGTTTTCAGAATTCCACATTCTCTGACCGTCAGCTGATGGTCACCCGACCTGAGATCTACCTTGAAGAAACAACTAGCTCCCTAAAGTTGATCGAACAAGTCGTCAATCCTGGGTAGGGGGTACCAATTCTTAATTGTGACCTTATTCAACTGACAGTAATCGATGCACATTCTGAGGGTACCATCTTTCTTGTGTGTGAATAATATTGGAGCACCCCATGGAGAGATGTTGGGCCTGATGTAACCCTTATCAAAGAGGTCTTTAGCTACTCCTTCAATTCCTAAGCTCAGCTGGAGCAATTCTATATGGAGGGATGGAGATAGACCGCGTGTTTGGAAGGAGGTCAATGTCGAAGTATATTTCCCGCTTAGGAGGGACTCCGCGAAGATCTTCGGGAAACACATCATGGAACTCACTGACAACTGGGACTAATTGGGAAAAGCCCCCAACTAACTCTAAGTCTAACTGAATGAAAAATAACTAAAGGAAAAGAAACATTGTCCTCAAAAGATGAGGACTCACCACCGGCGCAGCTGATAACTCCTGGAGATGATCTACTAACCGTGCTGAGATTGAGAACCTGCAGCTGTATCATAATACGATACATCATAGAAGGTATGCATCAGTACTTTGAATATACTGAGTAAGTAGGAGAAAAAATAACAAAGAGGATAAATAACTGAACTATAATGACATGCAATGACCAACTGAGATGTTGAACTCAATAAACTGAAATATACTGAAATAGTCAAAGTGACCCTGTTTGATGGTCAAAAAAATGTCCTATATCTGTGATACTGAATCTAAACTAACTATACTGCACTGAACTGAGTAAACTGAAACTATTCTGAGCAAAACTAAATGAGACTGTACTGACTAGTGGGAGAGTTTATAACCGACATATAACCACGTGAGATAGACATGGAGTGTGATGTATATACCCCATCGGTAGGACCCAATATACCTTGCTAGGGTATAAAGGCATGAACTGGGTGACCGCATGACTGGGGACAGAAGGCCGATAAAAATAACCTACGGTGGCAACATAGTTCTGGGAACCTGGGTGCACTAGAACCTCAGTTCGCTCGGTGCTAAGTCCTGCTACCACTGGATAGTCCTAGAATAACTACTAACCTGATAGCTCAAAAATGGGACCCAAGACTAAGTCAGGAATACCTATTTGGAATTACTCTAAGAGTCTTATCGAACCATATTCTGTATCTGGTGTTCTAAGACTGGTCAAAGCTACTTATCTGGAAGCATTGTAAACGTCTAAAGAACAAACTGAAATTTGATGTTGGGGGTTCTAAGACTGGTCAGAGCTTCTTATTTGTAAGTGTCATAACCGTCTAAAGAACAACTAAAATTTGGCATTTGAGTCTAATACTGATAATTGGGAGGCACCACTGACACCTCAAGAATTAACTGTAGTCAAACTGATCAGCTAACATTTCTGCACTATACTGAATGTGCTAATAATCTAACTAAGACTGGACTAACATGCATCTAACTGAGATTTCAACATATACTAATAATATGGGGATCTCAAAACTAATAGAATCAAGCTACAAGTAAACTAGTCCAACACGCAAGATTCTACTTCTACTGAACTAAGTACTAGGGCTAATTCATTCCACTAAATACTCATTTTCACAAAAATTCTAGAAATATGGAATAATAAAGCAATTAATATCATGAGAAATATTCCACTTGAAATCTTAAAGATGTTTTTCTAGAAAAACTTTCAATATTTCAAATCCACAGGGCTTTAAATGATAAAGAAAATAGAGAAGATTTTTGGGACACAAGGGAAGAACTATTCCCTTATTAAATTCCCACATACATGGATAAGAAATCCCTTGAGAAAAAGACATGAACTTCTGCAACTGACAAAGAGCCCTAGTTCTTGCTTTAGAGGAATGACCTGGGTTTCTACGATCAATATTTTAAGAGTCTACGTGGGGAAAGAGGGGGAAACCCTTTTAATCCCTCTAAACTCTATAAAATTATAGTTTAAATGACGTAGTTTAGTGACTAAGTAGGTGGAAATTACAAAAATATCCTTGGAGTAAAATCCAAAAAACCGACCGACAATGGACCAATGGGTGACTCAACGAGTCGTTGGTTGAGACCACGACTCGTCGGGACCACTCATTGGTCCTACATCCTGGGTGATGGGATCACTGGATCTGGAAACATTGGATACCATGACTTGTTGGATGAACCAAAGGGTCATTGGTTCATGCCGTGGTCACTGGATAAGAAAGTTTTAAAGGTATGGCAACGGGTGTCACAACGACTTGTTGGTGGATCCAACGGGTCGTTCTATCCAGTCGTTACTTTTAC
>JACEIK010001518.1:10098-45688 GCA_018107945.1 Datura stramonium | reverse complement strand
CTTTTATTTTCTCTCTTCCTATTTTAATGCAAAACACTTCTTCGTGGTTCTCAAGCTTAACAACCATGGCCTCTACGGCTGTTGGTCATCCTAATATGATGGCTGTCCAGCCATCTAAGTAATAAAATAGTGTGATAACAAAAAATCCAAACACTCTCCAGTATGTTAATCTATTGAAACCTAACTTGAACCTACCTATACATAAACAAATGCAACAGAGTCCAAAGATACCGAGAAAAATACTATCATTCCTTTATGGAGAGCCCTACATAAAATAGAAAGAGAAATAAGTGGCCTAGATGGATGTTATTGAAAATCTACAACATGCAGTTGTAGGTAAGCACTCTTATGGTTGGCTAGATTTTGACAAATTACGTCAAATGATACCTACCCAGTGTGGAATTAAAGGGGAGTGCCAGATAGGATTTTTTAAAAGTCAGCATGTACTTATCATATTATCACTTCTGAAGGACTTTGTGAATCTAACATCGAAGGAAATGTATTATATCAATGATAATGTAGATATTCATATCAGATGACCATTCATCTATGATTCTAAATTCAAGATAGATCAAGAAACATTCAAGGAAATGGCCTGGATCTCTTTCCCAATTTTAGTGCATACATATTATATAAAGGAAACTCTTTTTTCAATTGCATCTGTAGTAGGTAGATAGACGCAATTGCCTAGATATGGCTACTATAAATAAAACAAGACCTAGTTATGTTATGATTAAGGTCTTAGTAGATCTCCTATTGGATCTATCCAAATTAGCGATGATAGACACAGGATGAAATCACAGAGGCAATAACGACATAAAAGGAAAAAATCCAATATGACTACCTTCCCAAGTACTGCAAGGAAAATAGAATACAAGAGCATGATGAATTCAACTGCAGAATAACTAATCTAGAGGTAATACATGAAAAGAATAACATAGAAGGGAATAAATAAGATAGTAACAATGTAAAGGCGGAAAGTAAAATAAAAGGAAAGAAGGGGGAAGGACAGAAGAAAAATTGACAAGATAAAAATATTGACACACAAAACAAGGAGTCTAGAAGATACAAAGAAATGGTATTTAGGAAGTGTTGAAAAATAAACATAGGGGATACTATAATCAGAACAAGTTTCCAAAATGAGTATGGATAATACTATTTTCATTCCCTTCACCGTTACTTTCTCCTTCTTTGTTATCTACCTCATTCTCTAGTGTAGAAAAAGAGTGATTATTTTGGATAGGTTCTTCTTATTTGTCTGTTATTCTGTCTTATTTATCTTTCTTATACTTACTTCTCCTTTACATCTACTCCTGCTTGTTTTGTTGATTCCTACAATTTTCCCACTAGTCAATGTTCTTGTCTTATTTATTGTTATGCCCATAATATTCTAATCTTTCACTTCTCCTTTTCTTTTTCTTTATCTTTTTCTTGTACCTCTAGATATAAGTTCCAACATCCTTTTTCATCATGTATCCATAAACATACTACTTACAGTATTTGGGGATATAATCATAGTTGATTTGTATACACTTCAATTGTAGATATCTAGTGATGTCATCTTCCTCTTTGATTCTTACAATTTGAGGTAGTTTGGTAGTTAAATTTACCTCTACCTTCATGTAACACCCCAAAAGGCTGTAGACCAGACTCGAGGCCTAAAACGAAGAAAATAGCAGAAACTACAGCAGACAAAAAAATGAGTCATCAAGTGACTCGCTAGTATACTTGACGACTCATTATGTGAGTCGTTACGAGGGGGAACTCAAGAAAAGTTTGAGATTTAGAGATACTTGATGGTTGAAGCAAGGACCCTTTATGTGTGATGATGATCATTAAGATAAGGTGTTAAGTAGAGAGCATAGAAGTGGATTCTTTCTCCAGTGCAAACAAGAAGATCAAATGACTCGTCATGTCACCTAACGGATCGTTAGGTGATCCGTTAGGTCTGTCGGGGTGAATTTTTCGATCGAGTTATTAAGGGTATTTTCAAAATTTTGTATGTTTCTACTCCTAAACTATGTTGTTTTGAGCTTATTTTTAGAGGATTTAGGAGCATTAAACGGTTTCTCCCTTATTTCCCACTTAAACTTTCAGAACATCAGTACGGAGAACTCAAAACTTCTCCCAAAAGCAAGAGTTAAAGTTCTTCACTCTTCTCAGCAAGTTCAAGGCCCATTCCAAGAGATTTTTCTTCAGGTATGTAGGGAATTTAGTAAGGGTATTCCTTTCCCCCTTGTGCCCCAAAGTATTTTCATAAAAACTTCACCATTTTCAGCCCTGTAAAAAGTTATGAGTTAGGGTTTTCAGGAAACTTATGACTCCCTAATCTTAGTAATTCTTACATTTTTCCCATGACTAGTTGTCACGATCCGATCATAGGTCCGGACCGAGATACGGAATCTAGAACCACGAATGGCTTCATATCGACCCATGGCCTGAAAATGATAACTAAGACACATACTTCAAGCGAAAGCTGATAAATGAAAACATGAATAAGTGGAAGTCTGAATATATATCAACCATATTGAGTCAATACTGGAAAAGATACAATTCTACATATTGTCTGATAAGCCTCTACGTTGTCTAATGTGCTGATAGGACAACATCCCCAACTAGCTCGCTAAAGTCAGAGACTAGAAATAACATAACTCAACCAAATGAAGGTCCTTGAATGATGAGGACTCAAAAACAAGAGAAATTGAGCTAAGCTGCATGAACTGCCTAACGATTGAACTGAGTCTGATCGTCTGCACTTGTATCATGAAATGATACATCATAGAGTATACGGTCAGTACTTGGAATTATACTGAGTATGTAATGTATGTAAAACATGTTGAGTAAGTATGAACTGAAATCATGCATATAAACATAAATCATAAGATCATGAGAGTAAGGACTGCATGATGATATCTCAAAACATGTATAGTCATAAACTGAATCTCATATCTGAATCGAATGACCCAAAGCTGAAAAATAGAATCATATGGCTTGCCATAACTGAAGTCATTAATAAAATTTTACAAACTGATCATTGAGTTTAAAACATAATATCATAAGTCATGAATATACATAACTAAAATCATGAGGAATAATTGGAGACTCTTCTTAACCGACAACCACCATATATGAGTGCATGATGATCCCACATCTTGGCCACGTGGATAAAGGCTATCCTAAGACTTGCCGAGATGAAGGATAAGTAAGGAGTGATATCACAGTGTGCCCTTGTGTGAGGAAACACTCTCTTGGGAGGTCACAAAATATATTCCTTGAAACCCCTAGTCTACTATCACGACCCGAACATAATCTCGGATCGAGACACGGAACAAAGAACCCCGAGAGGCTCAAAGTTGCCCCATGGCATGGAAATGACATCTAACTCAATAATAATAAAGTGGAAGATTAACATAATTAACATAGCAGAAGTTTGATAATCTAATAACATCGGAATACATAACTCAAGTCCGAAGCTGATTACATCCTATGTATGAAAAGCCTCTACTACTGACGAGTTGATGGGACAAGACCCCGACCAACTTACTATATTATGAAACTAAAAATACAAATACAACTGAAAAAGAAGGGCCCTCGAAAGAGGAGGACTCACTAACTAAGACCGGGAAATACTGATGTTGAGAGTCTGGCTAATAGCGAGGTTGAGCCTGAATATCCGAGCCTATATCATGAAACAATATAACATAGAGTATGCAGTCAGTATGTGGAATGTACTGAGTATGTAAGGTATGTAAAATCGATAAGTAAGTAAAATCTTAAATATTGCATATTATAAAACATAATTAAGATAAGATTCTGAGAGTAGGGCTTGCATGCTATTTTCTGAAATCATGATCTGAACATAACTGTATATCATTACTTAATCGAATGACCCAAAGCTGAAAACTGATAATCATAAGTAAAACTGAACATTGGGTCAAACCTGTTGAAAATATAATAACATTATTGATGAACATGCATAACTGAAATCACGAGGAACAATGGAAGACTCGTCATAGAATGAACATTACAATGATAGAGCATACATGGTCCCGACTATTACATTCAAGTTGGTAGAGCTGTCCAAAGCCTTGCCAGGGCTAAGGACGCTACCATGATATCGATATCAAGCTCAAGGCCCCATGGGGGCAGGGGAAGCTTAGAAGGGAGGTCCAAATGTATATATGTAAACCTACGTTTGCACATAGTTCTAAGGCACAGGGTTGAGGAGCCTTGGGCTCAAACAATACCACAAGTTGAAAATAGTGGGATTCTAGACTCCAAAATACATGTGGTAAGCTAATACATGAGGTTTATATAAATGATGAAACATACTGGATCGTATGGGCTTTCCCAATACTTAAACATGCTTGACATAGACTTGATCATTACAAAAGATGAACATAGACATGGGTAATTTGGAATCATACTGTCTTCATATACATCTCATCATGTTTGAATATATATCTCATAGATCTCAACTTTCATGAACTTTCATGGATGGGCATCGTAATTTATAAAACTTGAAAACGTAACTTATAATTGAAAACATTGTAAAATATGTCCATTAATCATAATTGAATATTAGAAACATGCTTAAATAATACCAATGATTGAAACTTAGAGAATTCACATATTGGGTTAAAACCCTATAGATTTATAAACTAGAATTTCATGAATTAAAGAGGGATTCGGCATTGGTGTGGATGGATACACCCAATCGTATTAACACACACCTGGAAGAATCTGATTTCACCAACTCTCTAGAAAGCCTAATGGATTTTGGGGAAGAACTTGATGGTTCCTATTCTTGATCACCCTTAGAACACCTCTAGGTTGCATGCATAGAAGAGATAGGTTTTGAATAAGTTTAATCCTCTTAAACACCCTTTTCTGAGCATAAAACAATGTAGTATTGAACTTTGGGGCTTAGAAGTTACGGATTTGCGAATACTAATCTTGTAGGAAATTAGTCACTGTTTGAACCACCGACCAACACGACGGGTCGTCTCTTGCTCCCATGACCCGTTACTTCACTCCTTGTCTTGTCCCTGTGTCCTGTTTTAGGTCTTCTACCATGATCGGACAAGACGAGTCATTACATGCTCCAATGACTTGTTGTTGCGAGCCGTCGTCACCTCTGCTCCTATCCTAGAATTCATCCCAACGGTCACTTAAAATGACTCGTTGTTCCAGACAACGAGTTGTCCCATGACTTGTGCCAGCCTTCTATGACCAAGACCACCTTGACAAAGACCCACTTACAATGACTCGTTACATCAAACAATGAGTCATTCCTAGACCCATTACTCCCAAGTCAAATTCTGCAGCTTCTCACCATGGCCACAACCAATGGGTTGTTTGACCCACCAACAACCCGCACCATGAGTCATTCTGAGAAGAAATCTCAGATTTCCTGCTGCTTTTCAGTCAAAATCTTGAGTCTAGGCTTAGGCACTTTCGGGGTATTACAATATCTCCCCCTTGGAACATGCATCCTTGAATGTGGGAAAACATACTGAAAAATAGAGAAATGCAGTCATCATACTAAAATACTGAACATACAGGCTGGAAACTGACAGAGTGACTAACCTCGGACTGAACTACATGACTAAACTTAATCCATGAATCACATATACATACATTGACATGAAGGAAACTAGGGGGAACATGAACTTACATGGAACTGAATAGAATACTAAGGAGGAAACTGATACCTCAAGCTGTAACTTATCTGGAAGGGAATAGATGCCGGTATCTAGCCATCATATATGCTTTTCCTTCTCATATAGCTCCCTAAACGTGCTGGTTCCTCCACAACACCTTCACTAAAGCTACTTTTTTGTTTCTTAGCTTTCGAACCTAATGATCAAGTATTTCTATCGGAAAATCCTCATAACTAAGGTTATCTTTCACTCTGACACTGTCCACCGAAACAACCAGAGTTGGATCACGCAAACACTTCTTTAAGAGTGATACATGGAAAACTGGATGGACTGAAGCTGAGGGCAACTCCAACTCATATTCTAACTTGCAAACCCGTTTCACAATCCGGTACGGACCAACATAACAGGTACTGAGTTCTCCTCTTTCCGAACTTCTTCACTCCCTTCATGGGATATACCTTCAGAAACACCCAATCATCAACTTTAAACTCAAGGTCCCTCCTCCTCGCATCCGCATTGGACTTTTGATGACTCTAAGTTGTTTTCAAACTGTCCCTTATCAGTTGAACTTTCTCCATGGCCTCATGGACTGAATCTAGTCCTATCATTGCAACTTTACCGACTTCCAACAAACTAATAGGTGATCTACACCTTTGCCCATAAAGAGCCTCAAACGGATCCATCTGAATGCTGGAATGGTAGATGTTGTTATATGCAAACTCAATGAGAGGAAAATGATCATCCCAACTACCCTTGAAATCAATCACCCATCCTCTCAACATGTCCTCCAGAGTCTAAATTGTCCACTCTGCCTGACCATCTGTTTGTGGGTGAAATGTTGTGCTAAGCTTGACCTGAGTACCGAGTCCCTTCTGAAACAATATCAAAAACTGGGGGGGTAAACTGAGTACCCCTGTCTGATATGATGGACAAGGTAACTCTATGCAACCGAACTTACTCCCTAATATACAACTTAGCATAATCCTCCGTTGAATCGGAAGATTTTACTAGTAGGAAATGAGTTGCTTTAGTCAACTTGTCTACAACCACCCAAATAGAGACATACTGTCAATGAGTGGGAGCCAACCCTGTAATGAAGTCCATATTGGTCTCCTCCCACTTCCAAGTAGGGATACTAATGTCTTGAAGAACACCTATAGGTATTTGATGTTCCATTTTCACCTGTTCATAATTTTAATGTAGAGCCACAAATACTGCTATATCCTTCTTCATGCCACTTCACTAATAGACTTCTCGTAGGTCACGGTACATCTTGGTGGCACCTGGATGTATAGAGTATCTAGAACCATGAGCCTCGTGCAACATCCAGTCTCTCAAATCATCAACACCCGGGACACACAAATGATCCTGATATCGAAGCATACCATCTCCCCCTTTAGAGAAGACTTCTACCTTTTTATTTTGAACGACTTCTTCAACTTTACCAAAATAGGATCCTCGTCTTGCCTAGCTTTAACTTTAGTCACTAAGGATGATTTTGACCCATTCTAAACAATGACACCACCATCTGTCGAGTCAACAAGATGGACTCCTATTCGTGCAAGCCGATGCACATCTTTCTATAATTCTATCCTTTCCTCATCTACATGGGACATGCTCTCCATAAAAAGGCTGCTAAGAGCATCTGCCACCACAATAGCCTGACCTGGATGATAGAGGACACTCATATCATAATCCTTCAATAGTTCCAACCACCTCCTCTAGCGTAGATTCAAATCCTTTTGGGTAAACACGTATTGTAGGCTCTTTTGGACAGTAAAAACATCTACATGGACCCCATACAAATAGTTTCTTCAAATCTTCAAGGAAAATACTACTGCCACCAATTCGAGATCATGAGTCGAATAGTTCTTTTCATGGACCTTCAGCTTCCTGGAATCATAGGCTATAAGTTTACCATGCTTCATGAGTACACAACCACCACAAACCATCAGTACCCTCAGGTAGGGTCAACACCAGTGCTGAGGTGAATCAAGTCTTTAACTCTTGGAAGCTCCTCTCACAAGCCTCCGAACATTGAAACTTCACCTTCTTCTGGGTCAATTTGGTCAGTGGTGATGCAATAGAGGAAAACCCTCAACGAAACCTCTGATAGTAACCAGCTAAACCCAAGAAACTTCTGAATATCTGAAGGATTCACCGGTCTAGGCAAATTCTTCATCGCTTCTATCTTTTGAGAGTCTACCTGTACACCCTTACTTAACACCACATGACCCAGAAAGGCCACTGAGATCAACCAGAACTCATATTTACTTAATAAAGCATACAATTGGCGATCCTTAAGAGTCTGTAGCACCACCCTCAAATGAGCAGCATGCTCCTCCTCGCTCTGAGAGTATATAAGGATGTCATCTATGAATACAATCACGAACATATCCAAGTATGGCTTGAACACCCTATTCATCAAATCCATAAAAGCTGTAGGAGCATTCGGCATGAGCATCTGTTATTACAAAAGACATAACTACAAACTCATATTGACCATCTTTGAGTCCTGAAATTTGTCTTCTAGATGTCCTCTCCCGAACTGAGCTAATGCTATCCAGATCTAACGTCTATCTTAGGAAAGCACTTCGCACCCTAAAATTGGTCAAACAAATCATCAATCCTTGGAAAGGGATACATGTTCTTGATGGTAACTTTGTTCAATTGCATATAATAAGTACATATTTGAAGAGAACCATCCTTCTTGTGGACGAAAGAAGCTTGCTACACTATGAGATTTGCTGGAGTGCGATGAAACCCTTATCTAAGAGATTCTTCAACTATAAGTCAACTCTTTAGCTTATTTAGGGCAGTGCAGCCAGAAGGAATAAATATGAGGACGTATCGGGAAGAAGGTCAATACCAAAATCATTCTCCCCCTTAGGGAGGATCACTGGTAAATCATCGGGGAACACCCTGCGGGTACTCACACACTACAGGCGGCTGGATAGTTGGGGTTTCCGAGACCTAGCATCCCTTAAACCTAAATATATGGTATACACAACCTTTACAAATCATCTTTTTGGCCATAAGGTAGAAATGACGTCTCTGAGCTGGCCCAGACTACCCTTCCACTCTAAAGTGGTTCACGGAAAATTTGAACTCTCTTTTGCATGGGTTCTACAATTGATTGAGCCATAGCATGCATGTAGCCAATCCATCTGGGATGACATCAAAGTGATGTAGTAACTCTGTGTTAAATCGATTGAGGTGACTTTTTGAAGTATTATGATAGGAAAATTTCTATATACCTATCGAACTATAACTGAATCATTATTGGAGTAGAGATTGAAGGGTTACGATAAGATTTTGGGACTCACTAGAAACTAGTAGCAACATAGGGTGTCACAAAGATCGTAGCCTGAGATCTAACAATGTATATACATCAAGGCGGAATACTCATAACATACCGGTGACTACATACAGGAGTGACCTCCTGGCTCCTAACTTGAGATGCTAGGGCATAGAATCTGTTTTGGCCCCGGCCCGACCACCACCCGCACAAGTAGATGCCCCCTTTGTTGGGCTAGGCGTGTTGGTGGAGCTAACGTCACAGGCTAGGCCTCGGCCCTATCATGATACAATGCAAGGTCTTTGCTGGGGAAATCCCTAAGCATATGTCCAGGCTTCAACACCCATAACCTTTTTGAACCTACTAAACAACACGACCCCGTGTCTCCGGCCATATCTTCTACACTCGGGGCTGGTCTCACATGGGTGCACTACCCTATCCTCTAGTGCACAGGCTCGTCCTCTTCTACGATCGTGTCAAGATGGATGAGCGCACAATCATAGTATTGCGATAGGGCTAAAGACCTTTGGTGGGACTACTGATGGTGTCCAATAGGTCTCTCTTTGAGGAGAATGCGAAGCTATCAATCCTTGCCCTCTTGGCCTCTCTCCTACACTCACTCATCTGCACTTTTCTACCTCATCATTGGGCGTATAAGACTATACGAGAAAGTCAATGTCTTGGAGAAGCATCGCGATCGGGCAATCCCCTAACCAGTAGTCGCTATGCCATGCGAATCAGATTACTTGGGCTCTCTAATATGACACCATCTCGGGTGCATACATGGACAGTTGAGTGAACTCCAACACATACTCTGACTTGCCATTTCTCCTTACTTTAGGGTCACAAACTTGGCTTCCATAATCTCTCCCTCATCTCGCTGAGGGGAAGGGCAATCTATAAATGCGGCATGAAACTTATCCCAACCGATAGGGCCTGTTCCAATTGGCCTACTATCCTTCCATTACTTGAACCTCAGATATGTAGCCCCTTTCCAGCGATGTAGGGCTAGATCAACGTAGTCTATGGTCACCCCATGATCGGGTGATCTTCAGAACCTCATCAATAAACTCGTGTGGATCCTCATCCACCTTTGATCAGAAACTCGGGAGGGTTCATCCTCGGAAAATCTCTAACTCTTGCCGCCACCATTCCCATTCTAAGGGACATGCGCTCTGCCTATTCATTGACACGGTGGTCAAGGCTTGAAGCTTGCATCTGCATGGCTGCCACCTCGAACTTCTGCGTGGGCAACACCTAACCGGTAGATTCTCCTCATGGGCTGGTGGGGCCTATTGGTGCCCATCTCCATAGCCATTCTCATGGCCTTCCGTTCCCATTTCTTCTTCCTTTAACTCAGCAAGGAGGAATCGTGCGCAAATGTGTATAGCATGAGTTAGAAGGATAGAGAGACATTTCATCACATGACATAGATCATGAGAGAAGGAAAAATTTCCTAAATGTCTCGTAGACTCTTTTCTAAGTGCGGCGCTGCACACCCATAAAAAAGACTCTACTTAATGCGGCTTTAAGACACCAAAGGAAACTTCAAAATATAATGCTTTGGTACCAAGTTTTCACAACTTTGAACATAGGCTCAGATTGAGACATGGGACAAAGAAGCATGGAAAATACTCAAGTCAACCCATGGCATGAACATGACATCTCACTCAATCATAATAAAGAGAAGATCAACATAATTAACATAGCGGAGATCGATAATGTCATAACATCGAAATACATAACTCAAGTCGAAGCATTATATTCTATTTACGAAAAGCCTCTACTGCGATGAGTTTTCGGACAAGACCCCAACTAACTCACTAAACGAACTTAAAACACAAATAAATCTAAAAAGAAGGGCCCTCGAAAGATGAGGACTCAACAATTGAGACCGGGAGATGCGATGTTAAGAGTGGATAATGGCGAGTGCAGAGCTGAATATCCAAGCATGTATCATGAAAGGATACAACATAGAGTATGCAGTCGGTACATGGAATGTGCAGTATTTGAGGTATGTAAAACTAGCTAAGTAAGTAAATCATGAATCATACATGTTATAAATAATAACTAAGATAAGATTACGAGAGAGAACTGGTACTTTATTTTCTAAAATCATTATACGAACATAATTGTATGTATAAGCTTGAATCGAATGACCCAAAGCTGGCCCGATAATCATATGTAAAAATGAACATTGGGTCAAACTGCTGAAAACATAATAACATAGTGATGGCTGAACATGCATAGCGAAATCATGAGGAAAATTGGGACACCCATCATATAGCAGGCATTACCACGATGGGCTTATGTGGTCTCCATTGTTACACTCTAGTGTGCAGAGCCATCCAGGCGCATCAAGGCCAAGGACGCTACCATGATATCGATATCATGCTCAAGGCCCCCTTAGGAGTGAAGCTCAAAAAAGGGAGGTCCAAAAGTATATATTTAAACCTACATTGGCGCGTAGTTACGAGGCATAGGGTTGGCAGCCCTTAGCCCTCTGTACTAGACACTACTCCCAAAAACATGCATATGTTCTCCATCAATTTTCAATGAAGCTGAACCATCTCTGGTAATGAAGGCGACTCATAACCTACATTCATAAATGCGAAATCATATCATGAGGAGCCTTGGGCTAAACCATACCCTGGTAGAAAATAGTGGGAGTGTAACTCCAAAATCACGTGGTAAGCTAAATACATGGAAAGCTTAGATAAATCATGAAACATACTTGATCATATGGGCTTTCATAATACTTAAACATGCTCTATATAGACTTGATCATTCGAAAACATGAACATAGAAATGGGTAACTCCAAATTATAGTTTTTCTTCTAAACCTCTCATCATGCTTGAATATATAGTATATCTAAGTTTCATGAACTTCCATGGATGGGCATCATAATTTTTAAAACTTGAAATCATAAATTATAATTCATAATTTCAAGTTACTAGAAATTATTCCCCATTAAGCATAATTCAACATTAGAAAGACATGATCCACACCCATGATTTAAACATAAGAAATTCACATATTGAGTTAAAACCCATAGATTCATCAACTAGAATTTCATGAGTTGAGAAGGGATTGGGCATGGGTGTGGGCGGATACACCCGTTTGTAGCCTTACATAAGCTGGAAGATTACGGATTTCACCAACTCTCTAGAAATCCCCGATGGTTTTGGGAAGAACTTGATGGTTCCTAAGCTTGATCACCCTTAAAACACCTCTAGGTTGCATGAATGGAAGAGAATGGGTTTTGAATAAGTTTAATCCTATTATAACACCCTTTTACGAGCTTAAAATGACGTATCATAGGACTTAGGGGCCTTGAAGGTCTGATTTGCCCTTAGTAAACTCGCAGGAGGTAGTCACTCTTTGAAACAACGACCATCACGATGGGTGCGTCCTTGCTCCCACAATCAATTACATGCTTCGTTGTATCTTCCCTATTTCCTCTCTCGGGTCTTCTGCACGACCGGACGGGCCAGTCGTTACATTCTCCAATGACTCACCGTTGCCGAGTCGTCACCACGGCTCCTATCCTGGAATTCTTCCCAATGGTTACTTACAATGACTCGTTGTTCCCAATAATAAGTCATCCCATAACTCGTGCCAGCCTTCTTTAACCAAGACCACCTTCCGCCCAATGACCCACTTACAATGACTGTTCACATCCAAACAATGATGATTCTAAACCATTACACACAAGTCCAATTACGTAGCTTCTCACCCATGGTCCCAACCAACAAGTCGTTAGACCCACCAACAACCACGTACCATGAGTCGTTCTAAGGAGAAATCACCGAGGATTTCCTGTTGCTCTTCATTTAAAATCTCGAGTCTAGGCTTAGGCAACGGGGTATTACACCTACTCGGTGCTAGATACTACTCTCAAAATATGTATAATGCTCATATAATAATATTCTTGAAAACATAGCTTGAATCTAGTGTTTGGGAGTCTTTGACTCCCAAACATATTTATCAACTAATCTTGTTAGCCTTGGCTGAATCATGAAACATACTTAACTTGTATAGGATTTCCCAAATCTTAAAATTATGCATAATTATAAGATAGACCTCATAGGATTTACACCGCGTAAAACACTATCGGTTAGTAGGCGTGCGCGTGGACTTGTGACGAAAAGAGGCTTGACGCATGTTGGAAAAGCCTCCCGAAGCGGGGTTGGATGGGACCAGCGTGCACGGGAGGCCGAAGCGATGCACCAGCCAGCGGTGCAGCGCGCGGTGTGCCGGGCTGCGGCACCATGAGAGCGCGGCTGCCGCGGTGTTAGCGCGATAGGCGGCGTGGGCGCCACCCCGCCACCGCCCATGTGTATATATATAATCCTTGGATCATTTCACTATATTGTTAATTTATTCAAATTGATAATGAAGAGAGAGAACGCAACTTTTCAACCATGTTTCGTTCGATTAAGCTACCAAAACGCCGTCCAAACGCAAAGTAGCCGGGTGCTTGAGTTTAGGCCTACGGGAAGCATTTTCACGGGTTATTTCTTGAGAATTCTCTTGCGAACTAGAGCTCCATAGGGTATAAATTTTCAGAATTTTTCCAAATTGAATCCTAAACGGTCAAAGGCATTAAGTAAGCACTTCTCTCTTCTATTCGGGAAATTGTAGGTTTTCGATTGAGTTACTCAAAGTGAATTATAGTTTGCTATTTTTTGTCGAATATTATTGTTACTTGCTGAATTTAGTATTGAAATTGGCCCTATTTTCTTAGTATCGGAATTTAGTTGGATAGAACCATCAGGTTACAATTTGAAACTCTCGAGTTAAATAGAACTCCTTCGGCACTTGAGGTATGTAAGGCTATCCTTTTCGGCAATTCACGTTCCTTGTAAAAGAATAATCTTGACTTGTATAGTTATAGTACTTAGGAAATGTAGCTGTTGTTGTCAGCTATTATAAATTGAATTGAGATCATAGAGATGATATAGAAACCCTCGTCGGGAGTTAACCTAGCCAACTTGGTTGTCGTATATGAGTATTTTGGGGTTTGGATGCTATTGCCTTAGGGTTATGCTGGCAGGTTAAGTGTGATATCGGAGGGATCGAGTGAGGCGTGAGGGCCGTATCCATCTTCGAGGCTTCTATTATGACCCAGTGAGCCAAGGCTCGGGATCGGCCTCTAATTAGTTATATTATAGCCCATAGTCGAGCCGGGGCTCGGGGCTCGGTCGCGGCCTTCTGATAAGATCCATAGTCAAGACAAGGCTCGAGATTCGATTACGGTAGTCATATTATGACCCATAGTCGAGGCAAGGCGGGGTCAGTTATTAGAGATTACAGTATGACCTATAGTGGAGCAAAGTCTTGGGGTCCGAGTTACACAAGGAAGATAGCTCGAACACGAGACACAGCTACGGGAGCACCCGCTCGAGATACAGCTTTAAGAGAATGAGCAAATCGAACAACGGTATGCTTACAAACCTTTAGTAGCCATATAGAAGGAGTGTGAATTGTTTTATCGGGGCTTATGGGGGCTCGGGTAGGTTATTTTGTGTTGCTTGTACCTTCCGAGGCTTATGGGGGCCACATGAGGTTCTTATTTGTATATAATATACTTGTTAGCTATATATTGCGATGGTGAATCATTCGGGTTAACGCTTACCCTCCTTCATGATTACTCCCGGCTTTACCAGCTTACATTCAATAATTGTTTTCTTGCCTTAAACTTACGTCAGGTGTGCCGGGCCTGTGGGCGCCTTGAGGAGGTGCGGCGTGGTAGTGTGTTGGTGCGCGATAGTTGGCGCGGGGCACCACCACCTTACCCTCCCATGTGTATATATATAATCCTTCACTTATTTGACTTTACTCTTAATTGATTCCCATGACTAAGGTAGAGAGCATGCAACTTTCAACCAAATTTCATCAGAATTACGCTACCAAACATTGTCCAAATTCAAATTAAATTCGAGTATTGAGTTCTAGGGCTATGGAAGCATTACTATGCAGATATTTCTCGAAGAGTCGCTTTGCAAAACGAGAGCTTCACTTAGGAGTAAAAGTTGTCGAAATGTTTCAAATTGAATCCTAATTGGCCATAGGCATTTTGGTAAGCACTTCTCCCTTACGAGCTCTCGAGAAATTATAGTTTTTAACCAGAGTTGCTCGAAGTGAATTATAGTTGCTATTATTTTGAAAGTTATTGTTATTTGCCGAATTTAGTATTAACATTAGTAGTATTCTCTAAGTATCGGGGCTTTAGTTTGATGAAGCCAGCGGTTACAAGTTGAAACTCGCCAGTTAAATAGAAGGTCGGCACTTGAGGTATGTAAGGATATCCTTTTGGGCAAGTTACGTTCATTCGTAAAGATAGTATAACTTGTATATATATAGTACATCAGAGTAAACCTATTGTGATCAGTTGCTATGATTTGAATTGAGATGATAGTGATGATATAGTCACCACCTCATCAGTA
Source organism: Datura stramonium (assembly GCA_018107945.1). NCBI lineage: Eukaryota > Viridiplantae > Streptophyta > Magnoliopsida > Solanales > Solanaceae > Datura > Datura stramonium. The sequence continues at coordinate 30,277 of JACEIK010001518.1, read as the reverse complement.
ACTAAGCCGCAACAGACATCGTCAATATAATGTTGGGTTAGTGCTACCTGGCATCTTTGCAGATCGATTATGTGTCAGAGACCATAATGGATGAGGGCCGTATCAATTTTGGGAGCTTCTATTATTATGACCCATAGTCGAGCCAAGGCTTGTGGTCGGCTATGATTATAATATAGCCCATAGTCGAACCAAGGCTTGGGGCTCGAGTTATAAGGCTACAGTATGATCCATAATTGAGCCAAGGCTCGGGATCTAATTACGGTAGCCAAGCCGAGTGTCGAACTAGGTACTAGTCATGCCTCCCTAGGTGAGACACTGACAAACAGTATCGAGTGAGTGTATCCCATGGAGTGTACAAGCCATGCTAAGTAGAGTCTTGTCTATCAATGTGTTTTGCACCACAATCTATAGACAGGAGGCTATGAGTCATAATAGTGTGGTTACTCTTCTTTCTCCTACGGTCGTGCTATAGAGTTTTTGTGTTATAGGGTAACTCCCTAAGCTTATGTTATTCTATTTCTTTACGAAAGATGCGATACACAACAAGCGCGGCGGTCAAGAGTTGGATGTTGCGAAGTAGGAGACGGCACTAGTAGGGGCCCCGGGTAGAGTGTTGTCTGGCCATTGATAAGAAAGCTTATCACCTCAATCTCGGCACTCACCATCACACTCGGAGACGCAGAAGTAGATATACGAGTACCACCCCCACCCATTGTTGTGCCATCATATCGGGAGCCTGGGGTGCATTCTATATGCTAGTTCAAGCGTACGTTGACCCCGAGGGCTCGGTAGTTCAAGAGTCCGTGAGTTCCTTGGTTGATTCCCCCGTAGTTTACATGGAATAGATCATATAGAGGAACGAGAATTTTATAGATCAATTACAGAGAATATTCATGGTTATGCATGCCTTGTCTACAAAAGTAAGTTGAGTTAGTATTATTCCAATTGCGATATGTAGCGTGCGTAGTACGGTACCATTTAAACGGATTGTAGAAAATTACTTGGAAATTAATTACAAAGGCTGGAGCAAAATAAAATAAAATACTACAAGTAGTAATAAAGTATAAGAAAAAGATACTTACAAAGAGCTTTCTATTGATAAGAAGGAAAAATAGAGAACATAGAGGTTTGGTCAATTTGGAAGTGAGTGTGGTGTTTTCGAATGCCTTGCTAATACAAGGTGAAGGTCTTAAATAGACCTCAATATGATCGATGAACTAATTACTACCTGCTATCTATTTACATGTGTCCGCACGTGGCGATTTAATTTTACATAGATCTATTTAAAGATGTCTTCATCTTCTTTGAAACTTGATTTCCTTGAAATTTGATATTGTCTGTGTGACCTTGGAATTTGATGAAGATTCATCTTCATCGCATGGAAGTTTGTAGAGATTCCATTTTGTCCTTATGTAGCATCTTTCTTTGCATTGTTTTGGGTGGATTCTTGATGGGTCCTTTGCTTTTGATTTTAGTAGCTTTTCATTTTGTAAGCGATAATTAATCCGCCTCCTTTAGTTGAAGATAAGCTTGAGTTATCCCTTGCGGATCTATCATGTCTCCAATGCTTGGTTTACTTGTATAGAGAGGATACGTATCTAATAATTCCTTTATCTATTTTGTTGGTATCTTTTTTCCAAATTTGACAAGGCCTCTTTGGTGCCTTCATTTTAATTCTTCCTTGGATAGTTGGAATCTGTCGTTATAGAGAACTTGAAGTTTCCTTATCTTCTGGTGTTGGTGCCCGGCCTTTGATTTTGATGGTCTTACTCGAGATATTTAATCCTTCAAATTCATGAATATCAAAGGACCGGTGATAATATATGAAATTCTTTTTATGATAAAAACTTACACAATTTTAATATTTTACGGTAGGGTAGAAATGTGCTCTACTGAAAATTTTCAAACGTGTACGAAAAGTTTTGACAATACTATTTATTTCCTCGAGATTGGTTCACCACCATTTTGTAAAATCATCACGGGAATGATCGCTTTTCATTTCTTCTTAATACTTGACAAACCAAGAGTGAGTGTTGGGCCTTAGATACATAAAGTTATACGAGACTACCTTACAATGTACCCATTTGTATGTTTGGGGTCTATGGGTTCTTGAAAGGGGAATGGGTGTATGATCTACAAACCATTAAAACGGACTTAAAATTCTTGTAATTGTGAACCCGGTATTGAATCTTGTCCCGAGGATTATCCGGACATTTTAATTTATGCTCAATTTTTATGGAATGGAGTGTACATTAAAAATGAACTCATAATAGCTCGAGTTTTAAGGGGATCATCCGCCTTCACATAATTTCAATTTGTAGCGGGGTTTTAATGTAACTCGAGGTACTCCAAAACCTTCATATTTTTATTGAGGGCCATGACCGGCGGTACCTACAAAGCTACATTTAGCTCAAACTACTATTTAGTTGGAATATTTTTTTCTCCATTTTCTTCTCGGAATTCGGCTGGCAAACTCACAGTATGTCTCTGAGTGGCTTCATTTCATAGAGTTGTCCTTTGTTTGGATAGAGATAGTTTTGTGTCGCACGATGAAGAGTCTCGCTTCAAACTAATTTTAATGGTTGTAATGCGAAGATACATTGGGTGTAGGTTCCTTTGTGGGGACGGAATAGTAGCTTTTAGCAAAGATGGGGTGCACTTAAGCGAATGTTATTTTTACGGTTTGGTTTTCCTCTTGAAGAGGTCTTTTCATTATTCTTCGGTTTGAAGGCGAAATGCGAGCCTCAAGGGCCTTATACCTGGTGTTCCGGGTCTCATTTAGTTCCCTGTAGAAATTCCCTAGTCAGAAAATCTGGGAGAGAATTATTTTCTCCTTGTATAAGCTACGATTTGAAAATGTTGTATAACAAAGCACATACATCTGGTAAATATTTGTTTAGAAACTGATTTTACATCTTTGTAAAACATCTTTGGTTGCTAGATCTATAGTAGTAAAAAATTCTTTATTTATTAGATCGTCTTGAAATTTTTGATAATAGCACTATAACAAATTTCTTTTTTAATGATGCTGTAATTTTTCTAAGTATTATTCCAGATTCTGAGTGAATCTTACTAATTGTTCGGGGTTTTCTAGGAGATTTTTTCTTTAAGGATGCCTCCATATCCATGTACGAGGCATCAATTTCTACTATCATGAATGACTCTAGATGTGGTATTCCTAGGCAAGGAAGTTTTTGAACTATTGATTTTATTTTTTGGACTGTCTCTGTTTTGTTCTATTCCCCATGGGATGGATCCTTCTTAAGAGCTTATTTCGATAAAGAGCCTTACAAACCTTTCTAATATTTGGAATAAAATTTGCAACATAATTGAGACTTCCTAAGAATCTCTGAAACTGAGTTTTATCAATTAATTCATCTGGAAATTTGGATGAGAACTATATGGCTCTACAAATGGGTTTATAGGTTCCTTGATATAAGTCATGACCAAGGAATCTAATAGTGGAATAACTTTCTTTTTGGCGCTTACTGCGATCGGTTTTGCTTAACAACCTTTAAAAAGGTTTGGATATGTTTGAAGTCTTGGTCAATATATTCTGAGTATATTAAAACATCTCTATGTAAACTATAGAAATATGACTATCTGGATTAAATATGTTGTTCATTATATTACGAAATTCGGACGGTGCATTTTTTAATCCGAATGGCATTACATTCCATTCATATTGTCCGAAAGGTACATTAAAAGTTGTTTTATATTTATCTTTTTTAACTGTCTGTATTTTGCCAAAATCCGGATTTCATATCGAACTTACTATAAATGTTAGCTTTATAAGTTCTTTTAAGAAGATCTCTTTTATTGAGTATTGGATACCTGATCCATTTTAAAACTTTATTAAGGGGCTTATAATTAATGACTAGCCTTGGGGCACCTCTTTCTTTTCCGCAGTATTATTGAAATGGAACTTTGAAGACAACTCCATGGTGACTTGGAAGGTCTAATAATCTTTTATCAAGTGAGTCATTGATTTCTTTTTACAATATTTCATTAACTCTTGATTCATTTGAATAGGTATTGCCCTAGTAGGGATATTCTTTTTGTTGAATCCCTCAATATATGGCAACTCAATAATATGGTGTTTCCTATCACAAAAGGCATTAGGAAGTGCGAGCAGACTTCTCGTTCTATGAACTCTTGTAGGCTTTTAATTTTGGCTTCTACCTTGATTTTTTAAAAGGCTGATTCAATCAGTTTAAATTTTATCTCGTTATTTAAATAGTTTATTTGTTGGGAAAGCATATTTATTCTAAAGATAGTTTTTCTTTTATAACTACTTTCTTCTTTGACATATTATTTAGGTAGGAAAAATGATATACGGTCCTAGAACGATGATGTGGATGTCGTCTAAATCAGCGACATAGGGTTTTATTTGGGTTATAAAGGGGTGCCTAATATTATTTCTTCGTTTTATATCTTTAGTTATTACAAAATCATTAATAAAGCAGAGTCCATTGTGCATATGTGCGCCTTATGGAGTTTATAATTTATTTTAAATCTTTCACCATCGCGGAGAATAACCGCGTTGTACTTTCAAGGTACTTAGTAGGGATTATTCCTTCAATAATGCGGTTTTGGTATGCACACAGGTCTAATAATTCACATTTGAATATAGTATAATTTCTTTGTTATAACTAGTGTGATAGGTATATGCCGGCTACGGCTTTAACTATTGCAATAGTTTTTACTCTTGATTTACCTTCTAAAGGGCTCCACGGGAGACTCATCTTCTTCTTCACCTTTTTCTAATTTTTGATATTTTACATTTGGTTTGATACAATTCGGATCCTTGCATTGGTTCTAGTTCATTTAATATTTTATTTTTTTTATTTTTTTTATTTTTTTTATTTTTTTTATTTTTTTTATTTTTTTTATTTTTTTTATTTTTTTTATTTTTTTTATTTTTTTTATTTTTTTTATTTTTTTTATTTTTTTTATTTTTTTTATTTTTTTTATTTTTTTTATTTTTTTTATTTGTTTCCTTGTTAAAATTATATTTTTTAATTCTATTAAATATTTTCTTTTAAGATCTTTATCTTCAATATTATCAATCATATCAAAGAAGATTTCCTTGTTATTATTGGTAATGACATTTATTGAGTGGCTATCACAAGTGCGGTGCTTAAGTACATCCACAATGATCTCGGTTGAGTCACTATTGTAAGAACTATATGCTATATTAAAAAGTTTGGTCTTCATCATTGAAACTTTCTTTAGAGGTTATTGTCATATTCATCAAGAATAGAATATAATCTATCTTTTATTTCTGGCTCAAGTTCTAACATATATATCTTATCCTTGTTTTTTATTAGGAGGCCTTACAATCCTTGGCCTATGGCCAAATTTTCCACACTTCCAACACTTATCATTATTTCCTTGAAAGCCCACCTTTTTGGCTTCTCGTTTGTGCCTTTTAAATCTTTTCTGTAGTAATGGGGTTTTTAGATTTATTTTTATAGTGCTTGTGTCTTCTTTTAATTTTCATTGGATGCCTCTTTTGAAGGGAGCGACAACTAGATGTATCCAAAATCTTCACAAAAGCTTCCTATTTCTTTTTTGGATATTTTATTATCCTTTTTAAGTTGATTTTTAAGATTCACATCTGTACATAATTCAAGTCTGTGACATTTATAAAACATATAAGGTCAACATGGTTAATTGGCTATAAGAAATTTTTCCATCAAATCTTTCTTTTAATTTTATTCTAACCTTTTCGGCGAATAATGTTGGTAAACAGCATTATGAATTTTTCTTTCCAATAATCTTGACTACAGTCTTCTCGACCATAACCTTGGTTAGGAATACATCCATATACTGTCTAAAATCATCTAACTTTTGGCAAGATAGTTTAGATAGTATTTCTAAATTCCTATCTTGAAAAAGTTGAGGTTACTCTATAAAATGTTTTATACTATAAATTAAGGTAGCGGTGGCGTCATACACACAAATATTTTCAAAAAGTTTGTCTAATAGGTCGGTCTTAATAGCAGTGATAGTTGTAGCATTTGTTACACTATGTCTATTATCTTGATGAAATAATTATCCCACCAATATTTTAATGTCCCTGTAAATCTAGATATAATTAGAGTGGCGGCTTGTTTATCAGGTGCGAGTTTTTCATTTTTATAGGTCGTAATGGCCATCCCCATTTCATGTAACTTGTTGTATATCGATGTTTCAAGTCCATCAATATTCCATTCAGCAATTTCATTTCCGAGTGTAGTATGAGATAAAAATTCATTTTCTTCATCTTTGCATATGTAAGAATATGAGGGTTTATTATAAAAATACTTTGATGGAATATTTAGAGCATAACTTATTAATGTCGTTATCAGACATTTCGAATATTGTCTTCTACTTTTTATCTTTAATTTTAATTCATCCTTTAATTTTAATTCGGTCTTTAATTTAATTCGATCTTTAACTTTGTTAATCTTTTCTATAAGATCATCTTTGATTTCAAAACTTTTCTTGAAATTTGGGAATTTATCTTTGGAAAATTCTTGTAATTTTAAAAATAGATGGGTTTTTCTAATTTTTATTATTATAGGAAGGGCTAGGTTTATCCTTGAAAATTTATTTATTATCGGTCTTAAGGATGCGATTAGAGACTGCGTATAGTAATTGATTAGTGTAATTGTTTTGTTAGATTAATCTATTTTTTTTATTCTTAGATCACCTTGGGTGCTATTGTATCAATTTTAAGGTATTCATTGTGACAATTCCTGCCCATATTGGTGAACTAATTTCCTCTAGTGGAGAGGTGTGAGTTAACCACCTTAGATTTGGTATGCCATGTATTAACAATCATGCTCCATGATTCCTTTTGATCATCAATTTTCTGTGTACTCAAACCATTTAGAACTCTACATTACATCTCATCCTTTTCATATCGGTAGCACCATTTTTTCCTAAAGGATAATCTTTCTAATGAATATTTTTTTCTTCATACCATTGCCTTTTTATGCTATTTTCTGGATCTAACTTAGAGTTTATCTAAATATTCAAAGTACAGTTCGAACTCCTCATCCGATCTAATCATGCATAAAAAGTCTCTCTTGCCTCCCTAACATCTCACTTTAAAATGAGTGGGACTTATTCTTTTGGTAATTCTAGGTTCATGTTCAACCTTAGGAATTGTTTGAGGAGAAATCTACTCACGCTTTAATTTTTTCTCTACATCTTCAAGTGTTACCTCCTTATCTTCTGGCGTTTTTGAAAATGAAAGGTCTCCAAAAGGACATTCTTTTACTTGAAGAAGCATGCAAGGAATTTGGAGCTTAGAAATTTTAAATCTATAGATCCATCAGGAAATTGTGTGTGCTCAATGGTTGAATTTTCTTCCTCAATTTCTGGCCCCGTTATGGAGTCAAAATGTCAATTATCCTTTACTAACACATCATCCCATTTTATCATTTTTGGATCGAAAATATTGTTGTGTTTGTGATTGGCTTCCATAAGCATGGGAACCCCTTTGTTACTTACCATTTTTGCTTTTGGAGCTAGGGTAGTTTCATTAGCACATGTATACTCTGTATCTTGTAGTATTTCTCTTGTATTTTCTTTGCTATTCATGTTTTTTGTTTAACTTTTAATGTTAGGGTATCCATAACATTTTGATCATTAATAGATATAGAAAAACTATAAGTTTCTTCATAGGACTTGTCGAGGGTCACGGTTAAATACGTTGTATCGATTAGGATTAGACGTACCTATGTGTCTTCTATTAAGAGTAATAGGCTACTAAACTTTTCTATGATTCATTATTAGCAGTACAAAGTAACCTAGCTAATGGCCGGTATATTTTACTCTTGTTCTTGAAAAGAAAAATTGGAAAAACTAATTATGTTGTGTCTGATATGAATATATGTGTTTGTGTGATCTTTATTTTCATTGTTAAACCATTTTGTGCCAAAGTGTAACGAATGTTTTATACTCCATGCTTGTGAATTGATGGTCTAGAGCTTGCCCGATTATTATTGTGCAAGCGAAATATGAATGTTGTACTTGGAAGAGATATAAGCATTTCTTTGGTAATGTATTTTTATCTTCTTTTACCTACCTTGATTGTAATTATCTAGATCATATTTGAGACTTAGCCTATTCTTTTGATAGCCATATTATAAGCTTTAATCTTTTTTGTTTTTGACTTATATTTGATCCAAATGACTCCTAGAGCACTTAAATGAAAAACTTTTTGTAGGAAAGGAGCATAATTGGAGAAGCTGAGGAAAAGCTAAAAAGTGTGGTGAATTGGAAAAGAAAAGAAAAAGGTGAAATTTTGCTAAACAAGAAGAGGTGACTTGTTAGTGAAAACAAAAAAGAAAAAAGGGCTTTTGAAAAATTGAAGATGAAGAAAAAAAATGTGTGAATGAACTCAGTGTTGAAAAAAAATCTCCATTAGTCACCTAAGTTGAAAAAATTGAAAAATAAAAGGAGGTATAAGGAGAAAATTTGAAGTGAAGAAAGTGCTAAAAATTAAAGTGTTGTGAAGTACTAAAGTGCTTAGGGAAATTGAGTCACTATCTTGGCCAAATAGTCCTACAGGTCCTTAGCCTACATTACAACCAAATTTAAGTCCTGATTTGATCTTTCAGTTGCTGTAATTCTATATTAAGGAGTATTACCTTAAGGGCAAGCCTATGGGTCGTTGTTTGAATATATGTTGAGTTCTTTGGAAGAGTGAGCGGGTTTTGTTATATTTATGCCCAAGTTAATCTTATTCTATATCTTGTGTGAGAACGGGCATCTCCAAATTGTGAGGGGGCACAATGGTAAGACTTTGGTAAATCTTGATTGCTAAATTACATATGATTCATGTTGGCCAAAATATGTCTTCATTAGTTAATTTTCAAAAGCTAAGTGATTTCGAACTTTGACATTTTAATGTTGATCCTATATGCATGCGAGTGAATTGTTGAGCTTCATTAATGTGTCTCATTATCCAAATGCAAGTAGACTGTTCGTAGGATGAATTTTGTGTAAGCTGTGAGAAGGGAAGGTAGTAGATTGTTCGAGGACGAACAATAGTTTTATGTGTTGGGTGTTGATGAAGCGTTACGCACTTCATAGACATATTTTGCACATACTTTATATGTTTTGAGAATAAATTATGCGTGTTTTCATGTGTTTATGTTATATATTTGTGAAATTAGCTAACACATATGATTAGATGTTTTCAGGGCTAAAAGTGATGGATTTAGGTTTATTTGAGACGTTTGGGTTGAAGTTGAAGAAGAAGGAATGCACAAAGCAAGAATTAAAGAAAAAAATATATATTATTGCAATTCCACGCCCATGCGACAAGCAGCGAGGCAGCGGAATACACTAGCGCTCGGTCGTGAGGCGCACGACGGTGCGGTGTAAGGCGCCCTTACTCCTGCGGCGTGGGCGGAGTGACATGACACTCACTCCTGCGCGTTGGTAGGCGCCGCACGACCCAACACTGCTTGTGGTATGTGGGACGCGAAACTAGACACGCGGTGGCATGAGGCACGCGACAAGGCTTGTTCAACGACCAAAAATGGATCTCCTACTTCAAGCTAGGAAAAGGAACTTCAAGGCCCCAAGTCAATTCATCAAGGAACAAAGGAACACATAAATCTACTACTATATATACTCTTTTATTTTTCATGGGATAGCCAAGTTTCAAAAAGTTTCAAGTCTTGAAGTTGGAGTTTTATAATAAGTATTTAGATTAAGTTTGAAAGTAGGAAGTTTCAAGTCTTGAAGTTTTTTCAAGTTTACAATATTTTAGAAGACATACGTTGAGACACGATTGTAAAGTTGTTGTTCTAATTTTGCATTAATCAAGTGAAGGTTCTTCCTATCATTGTTTTAAGTATTAATTGTATTTTTTATTTATGAATGCTATTAATTTACTTATAAACACAAGAGGCTAAAACCACCACGCTAGAGTTGTGGGAACCATGGTTATTAACGAACTAGAGGTTTGCACGACGTGATTCTAAACCAATACTAAACGATTGTATTGTATTCTCTGTGCTTAAATGTTTCTTAACGATTTGCTCAACATAGGACATGCTTGAATTCTTTACTTTCTTGAGCCTACGAGGTAGAGAATAGGAAAAGAGAATTACAACAAAGCCTTGATCTCTATGATTATTGTATTAACTTGGGCATGGTCGGAGATAGTTAGAATTTGGGATAAATTGATAATTGTTGAAATGAAATCGCTCATGAGACTTGACGTTGATTGAGTATATTTATCCAATAGGGACGGAGCCGAGTCATTTAGATAAACATATGTTATCGATTACATAACTAAAGTATTGGGATAGATCACTAGTGTAAAAGCTTCGAGTAGTTACGGATCCATGGGAAACACTTAGCCTAGTTGCATTAATTTTGAAACAAAAATCAATTTCACCACGATATTTCTTGTTACTTTATGATTTTTCCCCCTTAGGAAATAATTGAATAAAAGCTTAAGCACTAGCGTTCTTCTACTTCCTTCCATATTCCCTATGGGGATAGACCCCATCCTCTATTGGGTATTTTATTGACAATGTCCCCTTCCTTCCATAGGAGGTGTGGTTTGAGCGTTATCGGGATACAAATCGTAGGAAAAATTTATGGATTGGGGCAGCGGATTAAACAATTCGAGGCCGAGTCGGGTCATGGGTTATTTCATTTATTCATCCCATCATGACTCGTTCCACGAGTAAAGGAACCCTACCTATGACTCATCCTTGAACTCATAGCGAAGGTGTGCCAATTTATCTAGGGACTTATGAGTTTATGGTACACGTTGTACCAGGTACCACGACTCATAGGTCGGTGTTTGCGTGCCCGGCCACTTAGAATAGTTCATTATTATAGTGGGTACTATGACTCATACCATGGAGTTATGGTTCGTAATGACCAACGGTAATGTGAACTCATGCATTGGACCAAGTACGTGTTTTAACCACGGACTATACTATAAGCCGTACAATCTTCCTACTAGTCGTACTAGACTCATAATACCGGTTACATTGCACAATTGTTCTCCTATCAATTTTTGTTTTGCGTGCACACTTAACACACATTAGTCAAGATAGTTAGGTTGTCTCCCAGAAGCTCTACCTTTGCTCTTGCTACGACGCACGTGGTTTTGGTTACTCGAGACTTCACCAAACCACCTCATGGGATTACCTCCCAAGAAGCTCTACGATTTAATGTCGCGGCATGATGCGAGTCTCTTGACTCACAGAAAATTCGTCAAAAAACTCGAACTCATCCTCAGTGCGATACAACAATAAACTCATTAGGTTGTTTCATTGACCGGTAGACATTGAAGGTGAACTCCACCTTGTTCAGCACAGACTTCAATTGGCCGACCTCAACATCTACTAAAGCTCTCCTCTTTGGCAAGAATGGACGCCCTAAAATTTATGGGGACCTCTAAATCGACCTTGAAATCTAGGATCATGAAGTCGGCTGGTAAGTTAAATTTGTCCACCTTGATTAGAACATCAAAAAGGATCCCCAAAGGCTTCCTAGCGAGCGGTCCTCGATCAATAGCTATATCATAGTCGAGAAATCGGGGATTCCAAGCCCAGCTATTTAAATACGGCAAATGGCATCAAGTTGATGCTAGAACTTAGGTCACATAATACCTTTGCAAACTCAAATTCACCAATTTTTCATGGAATGGTCAAGGAACCTAGGTCTTTCTTTTTCTGCGCAAGGACCCATGAGGCTATAGAATTGCAATGATGCAAGTTACCCACCGGCTCATAGCTCACGAACCTCTTTCTAGTCACCGAGTCCGTCATAAACTTGGCATACCGGGCATGTTTGCTCCACTTTGTCTCGACCAATGGAATGTTCACGAAGCTTGTTTCAACATTGTAAAGAACCTGGAGCTTCCCATTTCCACCTTCTTCTTCATCCTCGAGGGGAATGTTGGTGGTGAATTCGAGATAGGCCTATAAATCTCGTTGCCCCTTTCCTTCCCTTTTGGTCCCCAGACTCCTTTTCATCACACGGAGTCTTGGTCAATTCAACCTCACCTATAAGATATTTTTCAACAATCTCATCTTCCTCATTCAGCTCGATCTTCTTCTCTGTTTCCATCTCAACTACAACTAGCAAGGGAGAATCAATGGTGGTATTTCCCCTCACTAGTCATCACGGCCATACGAGTGATTGTCATTTTCCACCGGATTTTGAATTTGTGTTGCGAGAGAAGTGTGCACTTACATGCGTATTTTTAGGGATCTGAGACATCTACCCTATGAATTGCTGCTCAATGCGCGATCACCGTGGCATGCGATTCAACTTTCGGCTCATGCAGATATGTCTTCCGGAATGTCCTTCGGTGATGATTTGTGGATTTTGCCTTCTTCAGAAGCTCAACCATCATGGTCTCCAACTTTTATGGTCCATCATTTCCCTCACGAGCCCTAGGAGGAATATATAAGCTTGTCCAGGATCAATGCGGTAGCCATCATTCTTCCTCCAATCACCTACTTTCTCCACGACCTCTTCTCCTATCCCTTTACTAGTTCTTTTTTCATAGTCCACTGTGTGGTTCCTACCTTGATTTTTAGAACTTTGCGCCAAGTGTCCTAATCGGACCCTTGGGCATTAGCTGAAAACCCGCCGCACAGTTGTCCAAAGTTTGCTTCCTCCTCAAAATTCGATTGCTCATACTCCTGTTCTAAGACCCTGATCTCCCATTGCATTCACCTTTTGTGCTCTAGAGCCCATAATATATTTCATGAGTAGGTGTAGGTATGTCCTCATGTAAGCCAACTCCGATCACGATCCTCTCTTTTACGTAGGTCCTTGTGAGTCATCCATATGGAATATGTACCTAAGGCTGTGTTAGCTTCCTTTGTGTGCGAGGTTCTATTCATTTTGACCACTGGGTCAAGTACGGCAGTTGCTTTCTCTCATGAGGGACTCATCGGTGCTCCTTACGCCACGGATGCACTTTCTGACCTTGGTATTTATGTTTAAAGACACCATAAAAGTATCCAACAAAGCTGTCATCAGAATTTAATGATTCGGGCACTTTCTGAACTTCTTTTTGAATATCAACAAAGTCTCATGTAGTGCCTGTCTTCAACGCCGGATCTCATCCTTTAGCTACATTACGAATAGACTTCTCGTTAAATGAATTCTTGTAGGCTTTTAATTTTGGCTTCTACCTTGGAGCTTTTTAAAGCGGATTCAATCTGTTTAAATTTTATCTCATTCTTTAAATAGTTTATTTGTTTGGAAACGATTTATTCTAAAGATATTTTTTATTTTATAAATTCACTTTCTTCTTTTGACATATTATTTAGGTAGGAAAAAATGATATTTGTTCCTAGACGTGTAGTGTGAATCTTTGTCATCGGCGACATTGGGTTTTATTTGGGTTATAAAGGGGTGCCTATTATTTTTGGTAATGACATTTATTTAGTGTCTGAATACGGTGCGGTGCTCGCGTACATCCACAGTGTCGGTTGAGTCACTGGCCAATCGAGGAACTATATGCTATATTAAGCTGGTCCTTCTTTTTATTAGGTACCTTACAATCCTTAGCCCTATGGCCAAATTTTCCACAATTTCAAGACTTATCATTATTTCCTTAAAAGCCACCTTTGTTGGCTTCTCGTTTGTTCCTTTTAAATCTTTTCCTATAATGATGGTGTTTTTCAAATTTATTTTTATAGTTCTTGTGTCTTCTTTTAATTTTCATTGGATGCCTCTTTTGAAGGCGAGACAACGATGTATCAAAATCTTCACAAAGCTTCTATTTCTTCTTTGAATATTTTATTATCCTTTTTAAGATGATTTTTAAGCTTCATATACGTACATAATTCAAGTCTGTGACATTTATAAAACTTGCAGGTCACCATAGGTTAATTATTTATAAGAAATTTTTCCATCAAATCTTCTTTTACATTTTTATTCCTAACATTTTTCAGCGAATAACATTGGTAAACCACTTGTAATTTTTGTTTCCAATAATCGACTTCACAGTCTTCTCATGCCTTTGGTTGGGGAATACATCCTTATACCATCCAAAATAATTTAACTTTGGGCAAGATAGGTTGAATGTATTTCTAAACTCCTATCTTGAAAAAGTTGAGGTTCTCTATAAAATGTTTTGCCTTACTATAAATTAAGACATGGGCAGTGGCCTACACAAAGATTTTCAAAAGTTTGTCCTGTAGATTCGGTCTTAATAACTTGAGTGATGGTTGTAGCATTTGTTACGCTATGTCTATTATCTTCGGTGAGATAATTATCCCACCAATATTTTAAAGTCCACAGCAAATCCAGATATAATTAGAGTGGCAGCGTTTATTCGTGCGGTTTTTCATTTATAGGCGTGGCCATCCCATTTCATGTAACTTGTTGTATATCGATGTTCCGCAAGTCCATCAATATTCCATTCAGCAATTTCATTTCAGTGAAGTATGGGATAAAAAATTCATTTTCTTCATACTTCATAATAGGAATGAGGGTTTTATTATAATAATTCTTTTGATGAATATGTTTAGAAACTAACTTATTAATGTCGTTGTCCAGGACTTTTCGGATATTGTTCTTATAACCTTATCATCTTTTAATTTTAATTCACCCTTTAATTTTAATTCATTCTTTAATTTTAATTCAGCCTTTAACTTTTCATTAATATGTTTCTATAAGATCATCAGTGATTTCAAACTTTTCTTGAAATTTAGGGAATTTATCTTTGGAAAATTTAGTAATTTAAATATTTTATGGGTTTTCTAATTTTTTATTATTATTTAGAAAGGGCTAGGTTTTATCCTTGAAAATTTATTTATTATTAGTCTTAAGGATGCGAATAGAGATTACGTATAGTAATTGATGTCTATTTATAGTCTTTAGGTGTAATTGTTTTTTTGAATTAATCTATTTATATCTTTAAATTGTGGATCATGGATGTCTCTTTTGTCTCAATTTTAAAAGGTGTAAATGACGACAATTCTACCATCTATTGGTAAGCTAATTTCCTCTAGTGGGGGAATTATAGATTCAACCACCTTAGTTTTGGTATGCCATGTATTAACAATCATGCTCAATGACTTTCTTTGATCCATCAATTTTCTGTTGCTCGACTGTTTAAGAACTCATAAAGTAACATCTGTCTATTTTTCATTGATTTTTATTTTTTTACAAAGGACAATCTTTTCCTTTAATGAATATTTTCTGCATACCATTTCCTTTTTATTCTATTTTACGGATCTAACTGAGTTTATATAAATATTCAAAGTGCAGTTCGAACTCCTCATCGGATCTAATCATGCATAAAGAGTCTTTGCTCCTAGCATCTCTGCTAACCAAGTGGTACTTGTTCTTTTGGTAATTCTAGGTTCATATTCAACCTTAGGAATTGTTTGAGAGAAGAAATCTACTCCCTTTAGTTTTTCTCTATATCTTTAAGTGTTACCTCCTTTTCTTAAGGCGTTTTTGAAAATAAAGGTCTCAAAAAGGACATTCTTTTACTTGAAGAAGCATGAGCTAAAGGATTGGGATCTTAGAAATTTTAAATCTAGATCCATCGGAAATTGTATTACTGCTCAATGGTTGAATTTTCTTCCTCAATTTCTAACTCCGTTATGGAGTAAAAATGCCAATTATCCTTCAGCAACACATCATCCCATTTTTATCATTTTGGGGCCCGAAAATATTATTGTGATTGAATTATTTCCCTCAGCATGGTAACCCCTTTGTTACTTTTTGGTTTTTGCTTTTGGAGCTAGGGTAGTTTTCATTGCTTTGTAATATACTTTGTATATTATGGCTATTTATATATATTTTCTTTGCTATTCATGTTTTTTGTTTTAACATTTATTGTTAGGGTATCATAACATTTTGATCATTGTAGATATAGAAAAATTGGGATAACGGTTAAAACATACAGGGCCATTAGCTAGGTTACTTTGTCATCTTTTGCTAATAATGAATCATCAAAGTTTAGTAGCCTATTGTCTCTTAATAGCGGTCATATGGAAGTAATCTATATAACGGTTTTTAACAGCTACGGACAAGTCCTATGTGAAGAAACTTATAGTTTTCCTATATACATTAATGTCTTCAGCTCCTAATAGTTTAATAGTCTCAATAGACATATTAATAGTGACTGTAGATTCATAGGTTTTAATATTATAATTTTTAATAAAATTAAAAAAATTGTCCAATATTATATACCTTTTCAAAACGTTCCTTTGGGATATTCCAATTTTGTAAAATGCTCTCTATCTTCGCTATTTTAATAGTTAATGAAATATTAATACTATTTATTATGTTCTAATTTTAAGGAGGTATCCATTAAAAATGTGCGAGATAGTTTTAAGCTGGAATAATTAATATATTATCTAATTTTCATCTTTGATAGACAAATTATGATTAACATAACATAATTCATTATACAACCTTATTAGATTGTCAAGAATTAATTTTCTAGTTATTTTTCTAGAATAATTATCGAGTTTCGACGGTATTAGTTTTTTATAATAGTCTAAGTTCTTTAATATTTTATTCTTTTCTTTTATAGTTACTTTGATATTTCAAATATCCATTTTATCCTATTGTAGTATTTTATTTGTTACGCCAAATGATGTGTAAGCATAAGCTTTAATATAATACGAAGTATTCGGGGAATTTTAGTACTATCCACGGGGCCAATATCTACTTTAGATGTTACTCCTTAATAGTTATTTCTTTGTAAAGTATTTCTTGGCTGTCTTATCTAATTTCTTTTATCTTATTCCTTTAGGTGCGAGTGACGGAACACCATCCCCAGGGTCAGGCTCTAGTATCAAAACTTTAAGAGCTAATCAAACGGAAAATACAAGTTTGCTAACGTCTAGGCAGTGATTAACGGTTACCCAACTTAAGGAATAAAACTAAGAAAATAGAGTAAGAGTATTAGCAAAACTAGACACGAAATAACCGGCAAGAAACATAATTTTATTGGATCTAGGCTTAGTATAAAGATTTAGCTACTCAAACTCATTCTCCTCCCGGCCAACATGGCTCTGATGCAATTTAACGGATCGTGAAAATACTTGGAAATTAATTACAAAGGCGGGAGCAAAATAAAATAAGATAGATTATATTCTATTCTTGATGAACATGACAATAATTCTTTCCCTGAAGAAAGTTTAAGTGAAAACCATCTTAATATAGCATATAGTTCGAGCAATACGCTCAGCGATAATTGTGGATGTACGGAGCAATGTTTGCACCTATGATAGTCACTCGATAAATGTCATTACCAATAAGAACAACGAAATCTTCTTTTATATGATGATTGATCATAAGATAAAGATCTTAAAAGAAAATATTTAATAAATTAAAAATATTTTTATTTTCAATCTTAAATTTTCAAGTATAATTAGTTGAAGTTTAGATATTTAAGTTTTTAATAAATTTAAAGAACAAAAGTCTAATTACAACGGTACAAGATCTTCAAACCGGTATGACATATTAAAAATGAAGTTAAGTTAAGTTAAGCAAAGACTTAACAAGCTAGAAACATATGCCCTTGCAAATAAACTATTAAATTAACTAGAACCAATGCAAGGATCTTAATTGTATCCCGGTCAAACCGGGAGAAACATCAAAAAATTAGAAAAAGGTGAAGAAAGATGAGTCTCTACGGGCCCTCTGAAGGTAAATCAAGAGTAAAAACTATTGCAATAGTTAAAACCCAGAGCTGGCATATACCTATCACATTGGTTATAAATAAAAATTATACTATTCACAAAATTGCATTATTAGACACGGAGTGCGAGACCAAAGTTTGCATTGTTGAGAGTTGCTTGAAAATATCCCATAGTTAAAGCCCAGAGCTGGCATATACCTATCACATTGGTTATAAATAAAAATTATACTATTCACAAAATTGCATTATTAGACACAGGTGCAGACCAAACTGCATTATTGAGGGATTCAACGAAAAGAATATCCCTACTAGGGAAAGAACTATTCAAATGAATCAGGAGTTAATGGAATATTGTAAAAAGGAAATCAATGACTTGCTTGATAAAAAGATTATTAGACATTCCAAGTCACCATGGAGTTGTTCAGCATTCTATGTCAATAATTGTGCGGAAAAAGAAAGAGGGGCCCCAAGGCTAGTCATTAATTATAAGTCCCTTAACAAAGTTTTAAAATAGATCAGGTATCCAATACCCAATAAAAGAGATCTTCTAAAAAGAACTTATGAAGCTAACATTTATTGTAAGTTCGATATGAAATCCGGATTTTGGCAAATCTAGATAGCAGAAAAAGATAAATATAAAACAACTTTTAATGTACCTTTCGGACAATATGAAAGGAATGTAATGTCATTCGGATTAAAAAATGCCCCGTCTGAATTTCAGAATATAATGAAAAACATATTTAATCCATATAGTCATATTTCTATAGTTTACATAGATGATGTTTTAATATACTCAGAAGATATTGACCAACACTTCAAACATATCCAAACCATTTTAAAGGTTGTTAAGCAAAACGGATTAGTAGTAAGTGCTAAAAAGATTAAGTTATTCCAGACTTCTATTAGATTCCTTGGTCATGACTTATATCAAGGAACCTATAAACCCATTTGTAGAGCCATAGAGTTCTCATCCAAATTTTCAGATGAATTAATTGGTAAAACTCAGCTTCAGAGATTCTTAGGAAGTCTCAATTATGTTGCAGATTTTATACCAAATATTAGACAGGTTTGTAAGCCTCTTTATCAGCGTCTTAAGAAGGATCCAGTCCCATGGGGATTAGAAAAAACATAGACAGTCTAAAAAATAAAATCAATAGTTCAAAAACTTCCATGCCTAGGAATACCACATCCAGAGGCATTCATGATAGTAGAAACTGACGCCTCAGACATAGGATATGGAGGCATCCCGAACAATTAGTAAGATTCACTTCAGGAATCTGGAATAATACTCAGAAAAATTACAACACCATTAAAAAAGAAATTTTGGCTATAGTTCTATGTATCACAAAATTTCAAGACGATATAATAAATAAAGAATTTTTACTACGAGTAGACTGCTTAGCATCCAAAAATCTTTTACAAAAAGATGTAAAAAATCTGGTTTCTAAACAAATATTTGCCAAATGGCAGTCTTTGTTATCCAGCTTTTATTTTCAAATCGAGTTTATACAAGGAGAAAATAATTCTCTCCAAGATATTTTGACTAGGGAATTTCTACAGGGAACTAAATGAGACCCGAAACACAAAGTATAAGGCCCTTGACGCCTCCATTTCAGCCTTTCAAACCATAAGAAATAATGAAAAGACCCTTCAAATAAGAGGAAAAACAAAAACCTCAAAATAAATATTTAGTTTTTGCATAATTCCCATCTTTTCCAAAAGCTACTATTCCGTCCCCATTAAAGGAACCCATAACCAGCCAGACCAGATTACAACCATTAAAATAAGTTTTTAAAGGAGACTCTTCATCAGGACATAAAACTATCTCTATCCAAACAAAGGACAACTATGAAATGAAGCAACCAGAGACATACTCTCAGGCAGTTCTGCCAGCGACTCCTGAAAAGAAAATGGAGAAAAATATTCCAAATAAACAGCAGTTTAAGCTAAAAGTTTTACAGGTACTGCCTATCATGGCCCTCGATAAAAAATATGAAGCTTTTGGAGTACCCGAGTTACTAAAACCCTACTACACAAATTAGAATTATGTAGAGACGGATGATCCCCTTAAAACCCGAAGGTATTATGAGTTCATTTTAACAGACACCGATTCAGTAAAAATTGATAATAAATTAAAATGTTCGGATAATCCTGAGAGTATTCAATACTCGAAGTTCACAATTAAAAGATTTTTAAGTCCGTTTGAATGGTTTGTATATCATCTACATACACCCATTCCCCAATTAAGAACCCATACACCCCAGACATACAACTGGTATGATTATAAGGCAGCCTAGTATAACTTTATATATCTAAGGCCCAACACTCACTCTTGGTTTGTAAAGTATTCAGAAGAAATGAAAAGTGCGATCATTCCTAGATGGTTTTACGAACGGTTGAACCAATTCAGAGGAAATAAACAGGTATTGTCAAAACATTTTCAGACACAGTTTGAAAAATTTAAGGTAGAGCAGAATATTTCTACCCTACCAGAAAATATTAAATTGTGTAAGTTTTTTATTG
>JACEIK010001517.1:203329-222518 GCA_018107945.1 Datura stramonium | reverse complement strand
ACACCTGAGTACATTACAACCTAAAAAGTCCTACTTGATCTTACATTCGTATATCCTCAAATTAGTGGAGTAGAACACTAAGGGCAAGCTTATGGGTCATTACATGGTGCATGAGAATTCTTTGTGAGAGTGAGGGTAATTCTATTTATGTACCCACACATGTTGTGATATAAAAATTATTTTTACGTGTGAAGTTGGGTAACTCTCTTTCCGTGAGGGCACATGTTTAATGAGGGATATAATTCATGTGGGAGCTCTTAAGCAGTTGATTTGCATGAGTTTGCTTCGATTGAGAGTCGATTCTTGAGGTTAAGAAGTCTTAACAGAGTTGTATTTCATTTCATTGATCAAATCGTGCATGCTTTATTTTTTAGCTTGTTATCTTAAATAATCATCATAGCCGTAACTTGAATTATCTTGCTAGATTAGTTATGTGTGAGTTTTCATTTACATGAGATGTAAAAAGGAATAATCATCATAAATTAATTTGAATTATCTTGCTAGATTAGTTATGTGTGAATCTTCATTTACATGAGAGGTAAAAGCAAGGGTTGTTCGAAGACGAACAAGAGTTTAAGTGTTGGGTAGGGATCGTGGGAATATTTATATGCCAAATCAACACTCAAATGCATCGCTTTTGCCTTGTTTATCCAACAATGTGTGTATATTCTCATGTAAATCGTATGGAAGTGTGATTTTGTTAATAACCAACATGATTAGCTTTGTTTTGTAGGTTTCTGATGACTTTTGAGGAGCTAATTCATGAGTTGGTGAAGTAGAGGAAGCTTGAGACGGGAATAAACACGCAAACGCCGGGTAAAGGAGGAGTGCCTAAAATAGCCTCGCCCGCGCTGGCCGGCAACGTACACGGCAGGCAAGGCCTAAGATAGCTCCCCCCGCCGCTGGCAACGCAAGCCACGGCAGGGTGGCACTGCGACCAAGCCTATGCAACGCGCTGCCTTGGCAGCGTGCCACGCCGGCCAACGCGTGTGGTGCTACCTGGCTGACATTTTCGGGCGATTTCCGCAAAAGCCTCCGCGGACGCCGTGGCACGGAGGCAATGCTCCGCGTTGTAACTCCGTGACACGTTGCTTGTTATTCCTCGGACAAATTTCTACTATTATAAATAGCACATTTAGGTTTATTTTTACATATTCGACTTGGTGGAGCAAGAACGTGGTTACAAAAGTGCTTTTGAGGACCAAAATTCTTAGGTTTTCTATCCCTTCTTCTTCCTTTCAATTGTTTGCATGATTTCCATTCATTTACGATGTTCAATCCACAAATGAGTGGCTAATCCTCTTCTGCTGGGAGGTTATGAACTATTGTGTTGAAATGTATCACTATTGAATTGTCGGGTTTATTTCATCTTTTCTTCTATGGTTGTTCTATTTAATTCTTGCCTTACTACGTTAATATCCGGCCAATGTTAATGTAAATCCAAAGATGTCCTACTCACCCGAGAGGGCAAGAAACCTGAAAGTTGTGAATTAATAGGATATGATCTGTTCTTTGTTTGGGAAAATTGGGAATTGATTACCTTCGGGATAGAAATATACCCGACAGTCGTATTAGTCATGTGGAATCTATTTATAGCTAGAGCTTGAATTTCTTCTTATCACGAAAATGTAGGAGGAAGGTTCATGATTCTTAAGTTAAGCAATACGAGAGTTTTAACTAATAGGCAAAGTTCACTAGCAACCGGAGGGAAAAGATAAACCATGTACATCAATAGTTCATTTCTTTACATGTTCTTTCAGAGTCTTCAAACATGCTCACATTCATAGTTCGACTACTGTATAGATATCTTAGTTTAGTATAAAAAGAGTATTTTCCAAAAACACACAAACTTTTCTTTACACTGTTGTCTTCATTGTTGTAGTTGTAGTAAATTAACACTTTAAAAGGTTTCACCCCGTATTCGTTCCCCGTGCCCGAGCATTCCTGCTTCTTAAAAAGAGCCACTATATTACTTGTACGACCCGTACACTTGCGGCTCACGCAGCACTGTGGTGGATCGAGTATCTCGAGTTGTGTGCTTTAGCCAATATCTGCTATCTAAGTCACCAACGCTTGGTACACACAATCTCGCCCGGTAACGGAGCACACCATCTCCCCTTTGGAGAAAGCCTCAACCTCTTTCCCCGAGAACCGCTTCCTTAAGTTTACATAGGATGGGATCTTCATCCTGATTGGACTTAACTTCAACAACCAAAGAGGGATCTAACCCGCTTTGCATCACCACTCCACCCTCACCGAGTCAACTAACTACACCCCTAACCGAGCTAGTCTCGTGTGAATATCCTTCGCCAATTCATTTTTGTTGTAATTTCGAAAACTCTAAGACAAGATCCGTGACTTAAATGAGAAAAATCTAGAAGTTTGCTGCAATTGTCACAAAACAACTCACCTAATGGGTCAAGGAGACCTAATGAATCATTAGGGTCAGTCATGGAAAGGAGGTTTGAGAAATGATAAAGGAGAGGCAGTTGGTGGCTCTAACGGAAGACCTCATGAGTCATTGTCGTCCTACGACTCGTGAGGTCACTCACTTGTCTCGCCGAGATCGAGAATTTTAGAAGTTGGGAAGTGTACTTGACGGATAGTGACCACGGTCGTGGGCTCACCAGAGACTCATTAGGTCCCTCGTGGTGACATGTGGGAATCCGAGAAGTGTACTCAACGTGGTTTGACCACGATTCGTGGTCAATCACTCACGACCCGTTAAGGTCACCCGTCAAGCTTACCAACATTTTCTAAAGGCTACGTAGCAATTTCCTACTCTTCTAAACTTAAAATACGTCATTTTAGTCATAATTTTAGACCTAGTAGTGGGGTAAATGTTCATTCATCATCCCCACTCTAAGTTTTCAAAAAGTCATCGTAAGCTCTCCTCTCAAGACCCCCTTCAAGCAAGCCTAGGGTTTTCCTCCGCGTGCTAGCCTCCACCTTTTCTCCTTCAACAAATTTCAACTCAAGTATGTGAGAATTCAATAAGGAAAATTGTTCTTCCCTTGTGTCCCCCAAAACCTTCCATAGTTTTTGTATCGCTTTAGCCCCTGAATTTTCGAATACGAAGAAATTGTATGTTATTATTTGTTAATTTCACATAGAATGATTTCCTTTTCTTATTATTGATGTGATATCCATCACCTCTTACTTGAATTGTTGATGTTCTTGCCAAAAGTGAATTCTAAGCCCTAAATTTTCGAGTAAACACTATTTGTGTGTTAAATTCCATCTAGTTTCCATTGATAAGAATAATTTTAGCCTTTACGGATAAGATTTCTTTAATTCTACAAATTTTGCCATATTATGGGATTCCAGTGTTGTTGGAATAAGTTGGGTTCTCCATTAGCCGCTTAGTAGTTCGCCTCAATTAGAATGTAGAACCTGTTCGTAACTTTTCACTTTTCAACCGAGTGCTTGACTTCGCCTTTTCCCGAGGTGTCATGGTGCCCCCTGGCTATCGTACTAGACTCAAAACTCAGCTTCTTCGTCCACTGTAAGTGTCATGACACTTTAGATAAACAAATTTCCGACTAGCCTTAGGACCCTGCATGTGCATTGCGCCTTGTTCGTAGATGGCTGCGGCTTTCTAGATAAGCGCCCGACCAGTCTAGAACCCAATTTCGGGGACCGGGTCCGATAAGACTCTCGTGGTACTTTTTGTCATGTATCCCCGACTCAGTCTGGACCCTGGCCGAGCCATATCAACTTAGTACGCAAATTTTTAGGAATTCCATGGGAGTAATACTTAGCACAGAGCGGACCAAGGTTCCAATGCACCCAAGTTCCCAAAATTACGTTGCCAGCGCAGGTTACAATATTTATTGAGTTTGATTGTCCCTTACTCTATGTGATCATTCTGTTCATGCCTTTATACCCGGCAAGGTATATTAACCACCAAGGGGGTGTATACATCGACCCACGTCTAGCTCACGTGGTTATATGCTCTAAGTATAGACTCTCCCACTAGTCGATCCAAAGATGCCTTCGTAATAGCAGCTCAGTTCAGTAGAATATCTTAGACTCAGAACTTTCGTACTTAGGGTATGTCCATGACCATCGACAGGTCATCTTTACCATTTCTGCCATTTGTCTAGCTCAAAGATATTAGTTGGTCATTGCATGTCATTTCGGTTTACTTATTTATATTCGCCTATGTCTTCCGACTACTATGTACATTCAAAGTACGATGCATACTTTTATGTTGTATCATTTCCATGATACAAAGCACCGTTAGTCAAGCCGCGGTTCGCATCCTCCACCTCAAGAAATGAAGTGTGATTCCTCATCATTTGAGGGCCTTATTTCATATTCTTTCAAATGGTCATTTTTTTTAGCTAGACTTAGAGGTAGTCGGGGCTTGTCCTAGAAACTCATCGGGGCTAGGGAGGGATTTTCAAACACAAAATTAATTTCAGACTTCATATGTTCTTAAACTTTATATTTTCAAATTTCTATTTTCATGAATGCTTTTATGTTATTATTTCAAAGCTTCCGCTATATTTTGGTTTTACTCGCACACGGTGTATGATAGACTAGGGGCTGACTTGGGGTCACTTGTGGCTTCACCGTGTCCCCTCCAGGGTGTAGTCTCGGTGCGTAACAAACTTGGTATAAGAGCACTAGGTTTAGAGAATACTCAAATGTCCGAAAGCCACATCGAGTAGAGTCCTTTCATGTGGTGTGAAGCACGCCTACACTTATGACGAGGAGGCCGAGATGTTATTAGGAAAAACTTTTGTTCATACTCATTATCGGCGTTAAAGTTCAATTCCGTAAACATCCTTCTAACTCATGCTCGTGAATCATGCCTCCTAGACGCGATAACGAGGAAGAAGGGTCGGTAATACTAATAGACTCGCCCACTGCACCCTAAGCAGCCTCCTCAAGATGATTTCGGTATCTACCGCCGAATTCAAGGCGGTCATTCAACTCGTTTTCCCAAACAATCACAAACCAGGAACCAAACACAGGTGGTGCCAATGAACACCAATGGATCCGCAGCAACATGGTGGGTGCGGACTTCACCCGTATGAACCTCCATCTTTTTAGGGATCCATAGTATGGGAGGATCCCAAGAGTTCATGGATGAGATCAAGAAGATTACCCACATTATGTGCCGCCTCCTCGAGAGTGCAAGCACTTGGCTGCCTACCAGCTCAAAGGGGCGCTCAGTCCGGTATGAACAGTGGAAAGAGGGGCGGGCAGCAGAGCAGACCAAGAGTGGGAGTAGTTCCACACAAATTTTCCTGGATAGATTTTTCCTGAGCCGAGGAGGCAAAGATGGCGGAGTTTATGAACTTGAGACCGGGCACTGCATTGTGAGGAGTATGCTCTAGAGTTTACCAGGCTATCTAAGTACGCTCCGTAGATGGTGCCGAGCCAAGGGCTCGTAGTTGAAATTTTGAATGGGGTGTCGAACCCGGGTCCTCAAGGAGCAGGACACCGATGCCGATTAAGGATATGGACCTCTCCATCTGATTGTCTATGCCCAGCAAATTGGAGGCTGAAAAGATGAAGGATATTGAGCTAAAGAACAACTGCAAGGACTATCCACGCATTATGGCCATCGAGGTCTAGCGGTAGTAGCCTAACAACAAAGAGTAGTAGCAGCAGCAACAGTAGTAGAGAGTCTCAAGACCCGCCCGCCCGCCCCAACCTTCGGGGTCCTCGTCAGATCGGAGGGTGGGTCATCCGCACTCACCTTCGACCCATAGTACCGGAACGGTATCCAACTTTGCCCCAAATGTGGCAAGAACCACCCGGGACCGCCAGGTCGAAAATGCTATTTTGGTTGTGGATAGCTCTACATCAACTCAAGGAGTGCCTATCATCCGGCGAGGGAGATCACAATCCACCACATCATCAGCTCCAAAGAGGTCGATCAGCCCAGTAGGTAACACACGTATGGATGACGGTCGTTGTCAAAATAGTTTCCATACTCTCTATCTTCTCATCAGATTCGAGAGCTCACTTGACGTAGTCACGGTATGTTACGCTTCCTTTCATCTTAACGTGTATGCCCTCCTAGATCCAGGAGCCACTCTTTCATTCGTGACTCCCTACATAGAAGTCCAGTTCAATATCAGTCCTAGGTCCTTATAACCATTCTCAGCTCTCTACCCTGGGCTTGACGAGTCAATTAGAGCCACTGGGTGTGTAGAAACCGCCATTTTAGTTCCTCAATAAAGTCATCCCAGCTGACCTCGTAGAGTTAGACATGGTCAATTTTGACCTTATCCTTGGCATGGATTGGCTTACACTCCTTCATGCCTCAGCTTGACTCCGCAGAACTAGGTTGTCAAGTTCCAGCTTTCAAAATGGTCTCGCTTTTAGAATGGACGGGCAATAGTTCAGCACTCCAAGGGTAGATTTATTTCATCTTAAGGCCCAGAACTCATTCTAAAAGGGATGTATTTATCATCTAGGTCGGGTCAAGGATTCCAACTCGAGACCCCAACTATCCAAACCATCCAATGGTCGCCGAGTCTCTGCATGTTTTTCTTGAGGATCTTCTCGAAGTCCCTAAATGAGAAATAGATTTAATAGATCTCCTCTCTAAAACTCAACCCATCTCTATCCCTCCTTACGTAATGGCTCCAATTGAGCTTAAGGAGTTGGAGGATCAATTAAGAGATCTTCTGACAAGGGTTTTATCGCATCAAAGCATATCTCCCCGGGGTGCTCCAGTGCTATTCGTACGTAAGAAAGATGGCACCTCAATGTGCATAGATTACCATCAACCGAACAAAGTCACAAGCCAAGCAACAAGTATCCCTCACCTGCACTGACGCACTGCTTTGACCAATCAGGAGCCGTTTCTAAAATAATAATCTCAAGTCCGGGTATCATCGCCTAAGGGTCGAGAGTGTGACATACCAAAACAAAGATTCAAAAAACTCCTGTGATGGTCACTTCATGAATTTGTGGTGATGTCCTTCGGCTAACAAACGCCCCAACAGCCTCTTCATGGATTTGATGAACAAGGTATTCAAGAAGTATCTAGATATGTCTATCATTGTATTTATCGACGACATTCTAGTATACCTGCAATGAGAAGCGCATGCAAATCACCTAAGATTTGCATTACGGCACACTTAGGATCCATAATTGTATGTCAAGTTTAGCAAGTGCGAATTCCTATTTAAAATCCGTGACTTTCTTAGTTCATGTGGTCTCAGAAGGGAATACAAATAGACCTCACAAGATAGCAAAGTGGAAAGATTGGCCCAAACCTACCGTTCCTACCGAAACCGGGAGTTTCCTGGGCTTAGCCGGATATTACCGACTCTTGCTTGTGGAAGGCTTCTCCTCTATAGAATCTCCTCCACTAAGTTAACTCAGAAGGAAGTGAAATTTCAATGGTCGTGATGAGTATGAGAAGAGTTTCCAAGAGTTGAAGACTCGACTACTATTGCCCGGGCCTCTAACCTTGCCGAAGGAACAAATGGATTGGTTGTTTATTCAGATGCTTCTAGAGTTGGACTCCGATGCATTCCGATGCAAGCAGGTGGCAAAGTGATAGCCTACGCCTCTGCATGTGCCTCAAAGTTCATGAGAAGAACCATCCAACTCATGAATTGGAGTTGGCAAATGGTGGTGTTTGTGCTAAAATATGGAGTCATTACTATATGGAACTCACGTAGATGTGTTTACAGATAGTAAGAGTCTTCGCATTGGCCGAGTCGAAGGACGAAATCTCTGCTACAAGAAGGTGGTTGGAGTTGGCAAAGGATATGCATAAGTGTGTTGTATCACCTGTGTAAAGTCAATGTGGTGGCCGACGCCCTAAGAAAACGTTCTATGGGGAGTGTGGCCGACATTGAGGAAGGCAAGAAGGAGTTAGCAAAGGAAGTTCGCGTACCAGCCCTAAGTAGGGGTGCAAGCAGGATTCACAAGGTGGTATGGTAATGTAAAGCGGGTCGATTCATCCTTGGTAGTTGAAGTCAAGTCCAGATGATGAGGATCCCATCTTAATTAAACTTAAGGGAGAAGTTCTCAAAAATGAAATAGAAGCTTTCTCCCCTGTGGGGGAGATGGGGTGCCTGCTACTGTGGCAAGTTGTGTGTACTGGATGTTGGTGAGTTGAGACAATGAGCACCGTCGATATACACGCCGAGATACCCATTCACCCCGGGTGCTACTAAAATGTATCGCAACTTGAGGGACATTTAATGGTGGAACGACATGAAGAGAGAAATTGCCGAATTCGTAGCTAAGTGTTCAACTTCCAAGAAGTAAAGGTGAGCATCAAATACTGTGAGGCATGAGATATCGCATACCCATACGGAAGTGTGAATAAGTAACATGATCGCCATTACAGTCTACCCTGGACTGGCCTAAGCAAAGATGACTCAACTGGGTGGTAGTAGACTAGATGACTAAGTCGCACACTTCCTCCCGCTTAAAACCACAACACTCATCAAGGATTATGCCGTACTATACATCCGAGAGTTAGTCGACTCCACGGGTGCCTTTATCTATCATTTCAAATAGAGGGACTCGCTCACCTCACACTTCCTCGAAATCTTTTCGAAAGGGACTAGGCACTCAGGTCAAGCGCAAAGACATCTTTTCACTTCTGCGCATCAATGTGGGCAAGCCAAGGTACTATTTAGATTCTAGAAGATATGCTAAGAGCATGCGTGATCGATTTAAGGGTAGTCGGGATGACCATTTGCCTCTTATCGAATTTGCGTACAACAAAAGCTACCACTCTAGCATTCATGGCCCTATTTGAAGCATTATATGGGAGATGGTGTAGATCTCCTATAGGGTCGTTCGAGGTTGGTGAAGCAACCTTGATAGGGCCAACACTCGATTCATGAGGAAATGCAACAGTTAGCTTTCCAATCCATAGAAGATTGAAAATGTGCTCTCATAGCCGTTAGAAACGGCGCCGATGTACGAGAAGAGAGTTGAGTTTGCAGCTGGATGACTGGGTTTACCTAAGAATCTTCCCAATAAAGGTGTTATGAGGTTTGGAAAGAAGGAAAAGCTTAGTCCGAGATATGGGACCTTTATAGAATTTTGAGGCACATCGGTAATATAGCCTATGAGCTAGAATTACCTTCAAAAACTAGCAATTGTACACCCAGCTTCATGTACTTTTGAAGAAGTACCGAGATCCAATCTCGCTAGCTATTAGACGTTGTAGGAATAAAAGATAGTCTCTCATATGAGGAAGTACTAATCTAGCTTGAACCAGATCGTAAGCAGAGGAATAAGGAAATAGCTTCTGTGTCAAAGTCTTATGGAGAAATCAAGCAGTTGGAGAGAGTTATGTCGAGGCTAAAACCGTATATGATGGCCAAATACTCCGCACTTGTTCTCTACCACTCTATTACAGCTTTTTAAAATGTTAGTTTTGCCTTAGAAACAGATTCAGTTGTTGGATTCAAATCATGTGTATAAGTTTCTTTTTACGACTTTGGATGTATGTATGTGTAAAGTAATTCACTTCTTGCTGATGTATTTTGAAAAACGGGAGGTAGTCATTCCGATAGCTTTGGAGTTAAAATGAACAAGATCTCGGAATTTTTGATTGTTATTCTATGCTTTTCTGTGTGTTTTCTACTATTCGAGGATGAATGTTTCCAAGAGGGAGATATTATAATGCCAAAGAAACTCAAAGACTAGATTCAGGACTTAAATCAGAAAATTTAGAAGTTTGCCGCAATTGTCATGAAGGCCTCACCTGCTGTCGTTGAGAGACCTAACGACTGCTAGGTCAGTCTTGGGAAGAGGTTTGAGAAATGATAAGGAGAGGCAAAGACTAACTGAAAAACCTCATGAGCTCATTAAATCCCATGACTCGTGAGGTCACCGTGGTCAGGCGGGGTCAAGAATTTTAGAGTTGGGCAAGGTATTGATTTTGATGGTGAGACCACGCAGTCGTGGTCACTTGTAACGACTCGTTAGGTCCCTCGTGGTGACCTGGGCTGTGGAATCCGGGTAGTGTACTTAACTGTTTGACCACGAGTCATGGTCACCACCACGGCCCGTTAGGGTCACCCGTTAGTTTTTCCAACATTTTCTAAGGGCTACTTAGTAATTTCCTACTCTCCTAAACTTCAAACTACGCTATTTTAGTCATAATTTTAGACCTATTACTCGGGGGAAACTGCCTATTCTTCATCCTCACTCTAAGTTTTCGTAAAAGTCATCGTAAGTTCTCCTCTCAAGAATCCCTTCAAGCAAGACTAGTCCGACTAGTCTTGACCTCATTTCGAGTTATCAACTTAGTACTAGCTTAGGAATTCCAGCTTGGAGTAGGACTTAGCACCGAGTGTACTGGGTTCCAACGCACCCAGTTCTCGTAACTACGTTACCATTGTAGGTTACAATATTTATTGGCTTGATTATCCCTGCATTTATGTGATCACCCGCTCATGCCTTTATACCCCGGCAAGGTATAGTTGGGTCCTACCCTGGGTGGGGTGTATACATCGACTCCACGCCTAGCTCACGGGTTATATGTCGGTTATAGACTCTCCCACTATTCAACCAATAAATGTATCATGAAATTTCGCCCGCACAATATCTTAGACTTAACTGCATCTTAGGGCATGTCCATGACATCGACAGAATGTCCTTGACCACAGTCGCCATTTCAAAGGTTCAGCTCAGATATTAAGTTAGCCATTGCTGTCATTTAAATTCTAGTTATTTATATTCCGCCTATGTCTTCTCTCACTTACTCAACATATTCAAAGTACCGATGCATACTTTTATGTTGTATCATTTCATGATACAATATGTGTTTTTCCGACTCAAGATCGTTAGTCGTCACTGCTCAAATCTTCCACCTTAGCAATGAAGTGAGTCCTCATCATTCAAGCCCTTATTTCATTTCTTTCGCTTAGTTCATTATTTTGAGCTAGACATAGAGTTAATGGGTGCTTGTCCTGTGCAACTCATCGGCTTAGAGGGCCAAACACATAATTAATTTCATACTGATGTTCTTAAACTTATATTTTCAGCTTTATTTTCATAAATGCTTTTATGCTATTATTTCAAAGCGCTTATATTTTTGTTTTACTTAGAATACTAGTGTATGATAATCAGGTTAACTTGGGATCACTTGTGGCTTCAAGTACCGTGTCCCCTCCAGGGTGTAGACTTATGGCGTGACATTTGCCTTCCTCAACATGAGTTACGCTACCCATGGAAACTCTACTTAGGGCGCGCCCACCACATTGGCTTTTCCTGGGTGATATGGCATGCTCATGTCATAATCCTTCAGGAGCTCTAACAACCTTCTGTGACATAGATTTAGGTCCTTCCGACCGACACACACCGTAAGGCTCTTATGATCGGGTGAAACATCCATGTGGAGCCTGCATAAATAGTGTCTCCATATTTTTAACTCCAAACATCACCACTGCCAACTCCACCATGAGTTGTATAATTCTTCTCATGAACCTTGAGTTGCCCGGAGGATAGGCTATCACCTTGCCCCGCTGCATCGTAACACAATCGAGTCCAACTCGGGAAGGCCGCAATATACTATAAACCCATCCGATCCTTTCGGTAGGGTCAACATTGGAGCTGTAGTGAGCCGAGTTTTCAACTCCTAGAAAATCTTCCTCAAACGCATCTAACCACTAAAATTTCACCTTTTATTCTGAATCTCATCCAGTCATAGGAGATGCTATAGGAAGAAAAGCCTTCCACAAAGGCCATACACCTCCTGCCAAACCCAAGAAACTTATGATTTCGGTTTGGGAGGTAGGTCTGAGCCAAGATTTCACGGTCGCTATCTTTGAGGATCAACCCTAATACCCTCACCCAAGATCACATGACCCAGAAAGTCACTGACATTAACCAATTTGCACTTGCTGAATTTGGCTTAATGCAGCTTGGTGGTCTATGAGTGTTTGAAGCACTATACTGTGTGTGATTAGCATGCTCTTCCTCATTTCGGCGTATACAAGAATGTCAGCTGATAAACACACCGACAAACATATCTGCATGCTGCTTAAAGACTTCGTTCATTAGGTTCATAAAGGCTGTGGGTATAATTTAGTCCAAGGACATCACCACAAATTTGTAGTGACCATACCGAAGCCCCAAAGTTGTTTTTGGTATGTTACACTCTCGACTTTAGTTGATGATACCTACTCCGAGATCTATTTTTTTGGATAAACAACTGCCCCTAAAGCCGGTCAAATAGGTCATCAATTCTAGGTAGAGATACCGTTTCCCCATTAAAGGGACCCCATTCAACTGATGTAATTGATGACATTCTAAGGGTACCGTCTTTTCTTTCGCACGAATAATACCGATACCCTGTAGAGAGATGTTGGGTCTAATAAAACCTTTATCAAGAAGATCTTTTAAATTTTTCTTCAACTCCTTAAGCTCGGCCCGGGCCATTCTATAAGGAGGGATGGAGATGGCCGAGATCTCGAATAAGATCTATACCTGAAGTCAATTTCCCATTCGTGGGGAACTCCGAAAGATCTTCGGGGAACACATTTGAAATTTCACCGACAAGCAGGACTCGACTGGATTGTTGGGGTCTCGTAGCCTGGATCCTTGACTCGAACTAGATGGTAAAATACATCCCTTTATATATGAGCTTTCCGGCCTTAACTTAGGAAAATAAAAACCTACCCTTAGGCGCCGAACTACTACCCAACCATTCTAAAGTCAAGCGCTCAAGTAGGAAACTAAAACCCGACCATCCTAGTTCTCGCAGTCGACAGAGGTATAACTCTGAGTGTAACCAATCCATTCCAAGAATGAGTCGAATTCGACCATGTCTAACTCTACAAGGTCACCAAGAATGACTTTATTGCAAGATTGCTAGCTTATACACCCAATGGGCTCTAACCGACTCGCCAATTGGGGTAAGGTGGAGATCAAAATGGCTCAAAGGACTCTATGGACTTACCGAATCTGGGAATGCTACGTAGGGAGTCGTAGAACATAGTGTGGCCCACAGTCAAGTAGGGCATATACATCTAGGTGGGAAAAGACGTAACATACCCAAGTGACTACATCCTAAGTGAGTTCTCCCGATCCCCGACGAGATGATAATGCATAAAAATGGTTTTGGCATTGACCGCCCTCCGCATTCGATGTGCTGGCCTCGTTGAGCCGCCGCGGTAGTGGATTGTAACCTCCCCATCCCGCCGACGGGCACTCCTGCCGATGACCAAAATGTCCACAGCTAAAACATCCCTCTCGACCCCGAAGACACTCTCGTGGTTCTTTCCGTACTTGGGGCAAGCTAGATAACCGTTACCGGCTAATCGTAGCTCGGGATTGAGAACCGATGCTCCCTCCTCTCGGGATCCTAGCGGAACCGAAAGGTAGAGGCGCCGGGCCGAGCCGGGTGTTGGAGCCCTCTCGCCGCTACTTATTGTGGGATCGATACCGCTGCACTCTCCTGGTATCCATAATGTGATTGGCCGCCCTTGGACGCTATATTTCGCTCCATGTCCCTCGCCTTTTCACCAATTTGTCAAGTATACACAATCAGGCCGATAGGTTAATATCCTACCGCATCACCGCCCCGCACTTTGGAGGACTAGGCTCGATACCCCATAAACTGGGGCCTCAGCATAGCAGCCCTTGGCTCGCCACCATCTCTGGAGCAAATTTTGACAACTCCGGTGAACTCCAAAGTGTACTTTTCTACCGTCCCGCTCCTCATTCAAATTCATGAACTCCGCTACCTTTGCCTCCCCGAGCTCCCAAGGGAAGAATGTCCCGGAAGGTCAGAGAATCCCTCCCATTCCACCGATCCCGCTTCCGATGGCCTCCTCCTTCCACTCTTCGTACTGCACTGGGCCACCTTTCAGCCGGTAGGCAGCCAAGCTCTATTAATTTCCTTCAAGGGACCGACACCCATAATTCGGTGATCTTTTTAAATTTCGTCCACAAACTGTGGGTCCTCTCCCCACCTTAGATCCATAAAAATCCAAAGGTCATTTGGGTGAAGTCTCAAAAGACTCAAGCAAATTGGCCGTGAAACCGTTGTTGCTAAGTAAGTGGAACCACCCGTTGGTTCACCTAGTTGGCAACGCTTGAGCGAGCAACAAATGGCCGCTCTAAATTCTATGGTAGACACTCTAGCTCGTCCCGGGTTCGGCCTATCACCGGTGGGGCAAAGATGACAAGCATTACCGCACTTTCTTCCATTACCACATCGTGGAGGCATGATTCATTGAAACCAAACAGAGCACGAGTTAGAGGAATTGATTCTATAACTGAATTTTAACGCACGATAAGGAGTATAAAATAAAGGGAATTTTCCTAATAACATCTCATAGCCTCCCCATCATAAGTGCGCGCGCTTCACACTCATGAAAAGGACTACTCGATGCGGATTTCGCATATCCGAGAATACTCTAAACTCTAGGGTGTAAAGATACCAAGTTTGTCATACCTTGAGTTTACACTGGACGAAACACTGTGAGATTTCAGGAGTCGTCGGCAACCCCAAGTAAAACCCCGGTCTATCATACACCGGCATACCGAAAATATATAAATAAATATATATATATATAATTAGAATTTTATAATTTTTTATTATGCTTATAAATAAATAAACATTTGAGAGAATAAAGCCGGTTCATAAGTATTTGAAAATATCCGAACAAAGCCACAAGTCTGAAAAACCAAATTTGTTTCTAAAAGCCACTACAACTGATGAGTTGTTGGGACAAGCCCCCATCTAACTCCAAATCTAGTTAAAATAAAAGAAATATGACTGAATTAAAAATTCTCCGTCCTTGAAGAATGAGGACTCACCAACTAAAACAGTTGAAGTCTTCGGAGAGCCATCGGCTAGCGAGGCTGAGACTGAGATCCTATAGCTATATCATAAAACGATACATCATAAATGTATACGTCAGTACTATGAATATACTGAGTAAGTGAGAGAAACATAACACAATGGAATAAAAATGTTGAACTGAAAAGACATTTAGTAACCAACTAAAGCTACTGAACTGAATAACTGAAATAACTGAGATGGTCTAAAAGACCCTATGTGATGGTGTAAGCATGTTCTAAATCTGGAAATACTGATCTGAACTGGACTGAACTAACTAGTGGGAGAGTCTATAACCGACATATAACCACGTGAGCTAGATGTGGATTCTGATGTATACAGCCCATTGGTAGGACCCAATATACCTTGCTAGGGTATAAAGGCATGAACTGGGTGATCACAAGAGTTTGGGGCCAATCAGGCCAATAAATACTGCAACCTACGATGACAATGTAGTTCTGGGAACTTGGGTGTGCTGGAAACTCTGGTCCGCTCGGTGCTAATTCCTACTCCCACTGGATAGTCCTAGAATGACTACTAAGCTGATAGCTTGAAACTGGGGCCCAAGACTAGTCTGGAATACCTATCTAGAAGCACCCTGAGAGTCTTATCAGAATAGATTCTGTAACTGGGTTCTAAGACTGGTCAGAGCTGCTTATCTAGAAGCATCATAACCATCTAAAGAACAAGCTGTAATTTGAAGCTAGGGTCCTAAGGCTGGTCAGAGATGCTTATCTCAAAGTGTCATGCCAGCCTAGTGGACCACTAAAATTGAGTTCTGAATCTGATTCTGATAACTGGGAGGTACTAATGACACCTCATAAATTTCTGTAGTCAAATTCACCAGCTGACATTTTTGACTGACGCTGAGTATGCTAACATTTTGACTAAAACTGAACTGACAATATTCTGGCTGAGTTTTAATACTACTAACAACATGGGAGTCCCCAACACTAATAGAATCAAACAAAACTTCACTGTTTATCCACTATGGCAAGATTCTAGATTTTTCAACATTCAAGAACTAGAACTAAATTTCATTTCACGAGAACAAACATCATTTCGATCACAATCTGGGGGAAAATATCTATAATTAACATGAAATAATGTTTCTCATGAATTAGACGAAGTATGACTGACAATTTTTTAACATTCGATAATTTGCAGGGCTAGAACCGACAAAAGGAATTAGGGAGGATTTTGGGGACACAAGGGAAGGGCTATTCCCTTATTGAATTCCCACATACCTGGTGAAGAAGTCTAAAGAATTTCCTTGAGAGACCAAGGAGAAAAGGTTTCCCTAGCTCTTTCTCTAAAAAGCTCTGAGAGAAGTTCTACGATGATTTCTGAGAGTCTGAATGGGGAGAATGAGGACAGGAACCGTTTAACCCCTCTAATAAGTTTGAAAACATGATTAAAAAGATGTAGTTTAGAGTCTAGAAGGGTAGGCAATTACTGAAAGAACCTTGAATACTCGTAGTGGAAAACTGATCATCAGTCCTCACGGGTGACCCAATGGATCATGGTCAGTGACCACGACTTGTGGTCACACCCGTGAGGTACATTGCCTGGCCTTTTCTAACTCTTAACTAAAACCTGACCACGTGTCACCCAACGGGTCGTGGCATGGACCATGACTTGTGGTGACCAGTCGTTAGGTTCACTGCTTAACATTTTCCCAGCCTAACATTGTTCTTGACTTCGAAAATATGGCCTAAAAAGAAAGAATGAGAATCTACCCTCCCCACCTCTGTAACTACCCAAAACCAATGCTAGTAGATAGGGAATTGCAAAAAAAAAGAAAGCAAATGAAACCTAGAATCATAGTAATGGAGGATTACCTAATAAATACCGAATCTCTGCTAGAGTAGTTGAGAGAATTCGAGTGAGCGTGAGGGTGGAAATGTGAGAAATGAACAAAAGCCATTCGATTCTGCCCTATAACTGAGCCAGAGGTCCGCTGCAGCAATGAAATCGTTGCAATAGGAATAATGGTCGCCGCAACAGACGAATATCAGACAGTGATGGTTCAAATTCCACCTGAGACCCCATCAAATATCGAAAACACTACGCGACTAAATGCTAGAGTAGGTGAATAAATAACTTCGAATACACCTTACGGCCAATTGCTAGAACGGCCAAAATAGACAAGCACGATAGACATATAGCTAGAAAATCTCTTCCGCTTAGAAAGGCCATTCAGGGATGAGAGGATGTTTAATTAGTATCTGATGTAATGATCCGTCCGCTCATAATAGTAACCACCCTGCCCGAGTCTGAGGAAGAATTAGAAATTTTGTATTAAGATGACGTTTGGGGCTAAAGCTTAGAAAAATATGCTCCGAAAGGACCGAGATGAAAATAAGTGGGTCAGGCATTAGACCGCCACAGTGGCTCATGGCCAGCCACAGCGGAACCGCTACAGTGGTAAGGACTCTGCAGGGGACAAACACGAAGCAGGAAGTGTAGAATCCTATCCTAATTTGGATTTAAAAACCTAGTCTTTGCAAGGGTTGCATAAAAACGCTCAAAAATAGAGAATATACTTTTGGAACAAGAAAAGGAGCTAGAGGGAGAGAATTATCCTCCATAGCTAGGAGGCCTCGCAAGAACCCAAGAAATTGAGGAGAAGACGCAATTGGGAAACGACTTGATGAGAGCTTGGTGCCCAGGTAGGCTATGCTTACCCACTTCTGTGATAGACTACGATTAGCTAAACTTATACGTGCAAGTGATTGATGCACTTCACACGTAGTTGAAAATTAACCCTAAGAATAAATAGGGGAGATGTGAAATTGTGTGTCTTGCATGTAAGGAATCAAAGGAGAGAATTAGTATAGATATAACGATTTCACCAGAAGATTAGGGGAGTGGATTTGGGTGATGCATGTAAGTCCCATATTTAATAAAATTTATTTGATTAATTAAAACGAGCTTGATAACCGTGTTTACTACTTGATTTGGGTGGTCTACAAGGACTACATAGCATGTGTTGAAGATCCTGAGTTAGGAGATTCGAAATCCTATATACGAATTTATAGGAGAATAAATCGTAATAAGCTTATTTATTATAGATAATAGAATTTATGATGAACTTCTTGTCTGAGCATAAGTTATGTCCTTGAAATTGTTGAACTCTCATTAATTGGTGTTAACTTGACGTTAATGATAAGTGTAAATGTATGTATTATGTTATTGTGATACAAGGTCTGATATGATGAGATTCTGTGGTGAGAGGTACTAACGATGGTGAATCACGACATTCATGATAAAAAAGATCCATAAGAAAAAGGTGGGAAGAGGACTGGTCAGAGTACTGGTAACATAGTACCGCTGCAGCGAGAGTGGTAAGTTGTAGCAAGACTGCTACGGTAGTAGAAACATCGTTGCAGCGAAGCCCAATCTACTGAGCGGGCTAGGTCGCGACTCTTCATGATCTACAGGGTATAATTAGTATTTAACCTCTTAAAATATAAAATGGAAGATCGTAAATAGAAAATGCATAGGTGGTTTTCAAAGTTTGCAGTATGTAAGTCTTTCTATGCGTATGGAGATTTGTAATGGTATTATAACCATGATGCTAATTTTTCAACTGTGTATGAATTTCGGTTACAAAATTGTAACTATTATTATCTGCATTTTTATGTGAATGAACCTATGGATATGATGTTGTGATGAGCGTGTTTCAAGGTTGTGAATGTGGCTCTTGATAAATGGTACTAGTGGACCAAGATGTTATATAATATGGTAAGAAAGGATTGTATAATATCGATGAGAGAGGTACGGCCTTGTCACGCCCCACCTTAGGGGGTATGACTGGCACCTGGTGCTCTAGGAGGACTTGGACTGCTGACTGGTGAGCCTAAGAACATCTGGTGCCTGGCTAGCTCTATCTCAGATTTCTGGAAAACAACGGGCTATATAACGGCTGTAAATACAACCTCTGGCCGACTGGGCCTATAGCCACCTGTAAATATAATTTTAGCTAACCAGAGACATACTTATAAAGGGGAACCTATGCGGGCCGACAAGGCCACCATGCTGTCTAGTCATCTGTGACTCAACAAGAGAATACTGTACAACTACGTGACCGGCAAGGTCACCACTACTATCAGATTATGGCCCCACACAGCCAACACAATCAGAATGCTAAACAACTAAACAAAACGCACGGCCTCACACGACCGACACAACTAACCTTAGGGAGATGTATATATACAATCTGCAAGCCTCTATGAGTACAGATAAAATGGTCGGGAGAGGGCCCCGACCTACCCATATTGTGCAACAAAAGAAAATGAACTACACCTCTAAATATCAAGCTCCGAATGACAGGAGCTGATGACTCTATAAGCTGGCTGGAATCACGAGGGATCGCCTCCTCGTCTATGAGTA
>JACEIK010001517.1:115169-143084 GCA_018107945.1 Datura stramonium | reverse complement strand
CCATATAACTTATTTTTCACTTTATTTTATTTAGTATGATGATGATATGAAATGAGCTCAAATAAAGAAGTGGGGATTCATATAGCCAACCCCAACTGTTTGGGATTGAGACATAGTTGAAAGTAGAGAAATTGGAAATAAAAGAACAATAATCAATTAGGTAGATGCTAGAAATGTTTAGAAACAAATTTAGAATGGACAAATTGATGGAAGCTTGGGTTCGGATTAAGTAGGGGTCTGTATAAAGCAGGTTTGTGTGTGAATCTCTGGGGATAGGGAGAAGGTACAAGGCGGTGATTGGGTGGAGGTGCAAGTGTTACAGAATTATTTCGTTTTCAGTACATTAAAATGAACATGGTTATCCATGCAAATTTGAATTTGTCTAATTATTTAGATCAGATAAATGTTGATCTCTTTCTTCAACAACTTCAATTGGTCGTAAACGGATCTTTATATTGAACATATAATCTTTGATGCTTTTGTCATGACTTTCGCATATGTTATTGATTTGCAGGTTCGAATATTTGCACTTCTAGATGAACCCATCATTGATGCCATCTGTGAGAGATTGAGACAGAAAACATACATAGCAGGAAGCAAAGTTTTATACCGTGGTGGTCTGGTTGACAAAATGGTTTTCATAATTCGGGGTAAGATGGAAAGCATTGGAGAAGATGGAAATGTGGCCTCGTTGGCTGAAGGGGATGCCTGTGGGGAAGAACTCCTCACATGGTGCCTTGAGCATTCTTCCATAAACAGAGGTGATTATAGATCTTCTAAAGCAGACTGTCTTATGAGTGCATTCATATTTTGGCATATATGCATGATATAATGTTGACTCTAAAATTTTGGTTACTAGATATGAAAATGTTCAATGAAATGATGAAAAGAATTGTCAGGCATTTGATGCGACTAATTATACTTGCAAAGCATGCTAATCCTTTCAAATAAAAAGTTAACAGATTGGGTTTCGTTCCATGAGAATTACCAAATCTCAATTAATTCCCGTTGTTTGAGATATCAAATGTGGAAGTGCTAAGATTAAAATGGAACGTAATTAATAAAACTAAACACCCAGTATGAAGTTATAGAGAAAATCCAGAAAAGGCGATTGTAGGGATCAACTTCATCAGTACCATTTCGACAAGAGTCGGTTATCAAGTACTAAGAGTTAACCTTTATTTTTTTTGGTTTCCCACCCGGTCTTCAGTACCCGTTCTGGGGCCCAACTAATCAGGATTCACGCCGGTGAGTTAACCTTGACCAAATGGTAGGACTCCCGATACTACAATGTTCCCTACTCAATAAAGACTGTCTAAGTTGAATTGAAATTTGGGTGGGGGTTCCCTCTCGCATTTTAGACTAGTTCAATTCAAAAGATGCAATAAACTCTGGATTTCCAGTTGAATGTTCCTCTTGGTTTTGACTCAAACTAGTCACACAATTCCTTTTATTCCTTTTGGTTTTGACTCAAACAGGTCACACAATTTCTTAGGTCCTTCTCAATTTCCCTTAATTCATTTGTGATATGCATTATAGTTAGTTTAGACATTACTCATAGACCGGTATTCAAGGAAGATAAGGGTAGGTGTATCAAAGAAGTATTAACAAGTGAAACTTACAAAATGATGAAGGTATTATGACAGGTAAATGCAGGCTAGACCTATGGAGCAAGTCTGGAAGCTGTGAAAGGGTATACACAGTATCAAAGAAGTATTAACGGAATTCATAGCTATTGATGGTTATGGCTTAAATTTCAAATCTTTTTGTCTCAGTAAAAGATTGACATTGCAATGTGCCAAAGGAAGTGTAGACCTACTTTAAGTTCTAGCATCCAAAGTACCATTTAGCTGCAGTCCTACTCAAATGCTACATTGTAGTATTCGTGACCAAGCAAGAGGTTTGTCATCGATTCAGCGGCAGTAATCATTACTGAAAAATGTCCAACTTTAATTTGTGCATTCAAAAGCTAGAGCACCCTATTAGCCAACTGAATGCAGATTTTAGTGCCAAGTTCAACATTTTTCTGTGCCGAGTCAAATAAAATTCTTACCACAAGTGTCCATCTGATTGTGATTACTAGATCCATATGAAACAGTAAGTTAAACTGGCAACCAAGCTCTTTACCAGAAGTTGGGAGTGATGGTTGCTACTGGAAACTTGTCATATTAAGTATGCTGTTGCATGCAGCAATTATCTCTGAGAAATTTATTCTACGTCCTGCTTCTTTAGTTCTATTTTGTCTGTGTACGTGATAATCAGTTACAATCAAAATTTGGCCAATGAAGAACTTGCGCCTGCAGGACTTCTTGATATTTTCCTTCCCGATGGAACAAATCTTGTTTCTATTGTTTCTTGTTCTTATTTTGGCCTTATAAAGGACAAATCTCGAGAAAATTAAGTCCACAGGACCTCAATATAATATAACTTCCCTGGATTAATTTTTTTCTTGTATTGTGCTTGATATAAGGCTCTGATATACAAACTAGAAACTCGAGTGTTCCCCTGTTCTTTTCCATTTATCATTTGGTACTGTAAGATCATTGTGAGAAATAAAGGAGAAAAAATATTATCGAATTGTGTATCTACAATTTACAACTTTCAATGAGCTCATTTATAGACACTACATTACAATCCTTTTCCACGTAGGATACCATATACAAATCTTATTCCTATTCCTATCCTATTCCTATTCTAACACTCTCCCTCAAGCTAGTGCATATAATTCATATGTATCGAGCTTGTTACATATGTACTTAATACAATGACTAGTGAGGAATTTGGTGAAAATATCTGCAAGCTGATCACTTGACTTCACAAATTTTGTAACAATATCTCCGGAGAGTATCTTTTCTCTGATAAAGTGGCAGTCAATCTCAATGTGCTTAGTCCTCTCATGAAATACTAGATTTGATGCGATATGAAGGGTGCTTGGTTATCACACACAAGTCCATATGACTGATTTCTCCAAATTTTAATTCTCTAAGCAATTGTATAATTCAAACTAGCTCACAAGTTGCTATCGCTGCTGCTAGATATTCCGCTTCTGCACTAGATCGAGCAACCACACTTTGTTTCTTACTTTTCCGGGACACCAAATTACCTCCTACTAAAACACAATATCTTGAATTAGAACGTCTATTAGAAGGTGATCCTGCCCAATCAAAGTCTATATATCCAACAATTTGCTCATGGCCTCGACCTTGAAGAGTAGTCCTATATCCTAAGCTAACTTTATATATCGTAGAATTCAGACAACTGCATCCTAATAACTTTCACAGGTAGAATCCATAAACTGACTTACAACACTCATGAAAAAAAATGTCAGGTCTAGTCATTGTGAGATAATTCAACTTACCAACCAACCTCCTATATCTTCTAGGATCACTGAGTGACTCTGTAGGAGTGTCAATGGATCTACATCCTATCATTCTTGTCTCCTCAAGAATTTCTAAGGCATACTTGCGTTGCGAAATAACGATACATGATCTAGAATAAGCGACCTTAATACCTAGAATATACTTCAGTCTGCCGAGGTCTTTGGTTTGGAAAAGCTGAAAGAGATGTTGCTTTAAATTAGAGATACCATCCTGATCATGGTCGGTAATAACAATATCATCAACATAGACCTCCAAATAAATATACAGATTCGGAGCAGAATGTCGATAAAACACAAAGTGATCAGCCTCATCACGTGTCATGCCAAACTCCTTAATTACTGTGCTGAACTTCCTAAATCAGGCTCAAGTAGACTGTTTCAGACCATAAAGTGACCGGCGCAATTGATACACCGGGCTAGAACCCCCCTCCCCCTCCCCAAAAGCAACAAAATTAGGTGGT
The DNA here is from genome assembly GCA_018107945.1 of Datura stramonium. Classification (NCBI taxonomy): domain Eukaryota; kingdom Viridiplantae; phylum Streptophyta; class Magnoliopsida; order Solanales; family Solanaceae; genus Datura; species Datura stramonium. The sequence continues at coordinate 139,244 of JACEIK010001517.1, read as the reverse complement.
TGCTCCATATAAACTTCCTCCTCAAGGTCACCAATGATGGACAAAAACCATGGATATAAAAAGATGGACATATGTTATGTTAGCCACGAGAGAGAAAATATCACTTTGATCAAGCCCAAACATCTGAGTATACCCCTTGACAACAAGACGAGCCTTAAGCGGGTGAACTTGGTTGTCCGAACCAACTTTGACTAGATAAACCAAACGACAATCAATAGTAGATTTACCAAAAGGAAGAGGAACAAGCTCCCAAGTACCACTCACTCGCATGTAAAGCAGACATCGCCTCCCTGGGTGAGAAAGTGCTTCACTAGTAGAGTTAGGGTTAGGGACAAAGGACAAAGATGATACATCGACATAATGAGATGATGATATACGATGATAACTTAAAATGGTATAATAGGGGTTAGTATTACGAATAGACCGTATACCTTTCCGAAGTTCAATCAGTTGATTAGGAGGAGACAAGTCCGCAGTAGGTGCAAGGTCTGACGCAGGACATGAATCATCTGGGCCTGATGCTGAACGTGGACAATAATGATAAGTCAAGAGTGGTGGTACTGTGGATGAAGATGTAAAAGTAATTATAGCTTCCTCAACGACCGATATGGGTAATACTAGTGGCACTATAGATAGAGATGTAGAAGTAATCGTAGATTTCTCAAAAGTCGGTATAGGTAAAAACATATATATGTTGGGATGATCAGAAGAAGATGTAAAGTAAGGTGGAGACTTAAAGTATGTGAAATTAGCGAGTAGCAACAATATCCCTTTTGAACCCGAGAACAACCAAGAAAGACACATTTGAGAGCACGAGGGGCTAATTTATCTTTCCCAAGGCTAAGTTATGAAAAATACATATGCTCCCAAAGACATGACCGGGAAGAGAGTATACCGCTGACTGAGGAAACAATATGGAATAATGAATTTGATTTTGAATAGAAGATCAAGGCATCCAATTGATTAAGTAGCAAGACGTGAGAACTGCATCGCCCAAAACGTGGTGGAACATAAGATTCAATGAGAAGAGTGCGAGCAGTCTCACGTCTTGCTATTTAATCAATCAGATGACCTCATCTCCCATTCATAATCAAATTCATTATTCAGTATTGTTTCCTTAGTCACCGTTATACTCTCTTGAGATTCACTGAGAAGAGTGCGAGCAGTGTCAATGAGATGCCTATTCTTCCTTTTTGCTAACCCACTTTATGGAGGGGTATATGGATACGATGTTTGATGAATAGTTTCTTGGTGAGTTATAAACTGCTGAAACTGGGAGGATAAGTATTTTAAGGCAATATCTCTGTGGAATGTACGAATAAAAGCACCAAATTGATTTTGTATTTCAGCACAAAAACTCTTGGATATAGAATATAACTCAGAACGATCTTTCATTAAGAAAATCCAAGTACATTTTGAATAATCATCAATGAAACTAACTAAATCCTAAGAGTGAACTAACTCTACTAGGACCTCAAATATCAGAATGAACTAACGAAAAAACAAACTCTGCACGACTCAGCATTACGTGGAAAGGTATTGTGAGTGTGTTTCCCAAGTTGACACGACTCACAATCTAATATGGATAAGAATAGACAAACTAGGCACCATCTTCTGTAAGCTTGAATAAACTCGGATGTCCTAAACGTCTGTGAATTAGGTCTAGAGGATTTGTAACAGGGCATGTTGTGGAGGAATAAGAAGAGGTAAGATAGTAAAGGCCTTGTGATCATGTTCTGTGCCAATCATTTGTCCCGTACTGCGGTCCTGCATAATAAAAGAATCTTCAAGATATATTATGGTACAACTTAGGGCACACGTCAAACGACTGAGAATGCAAGATTAAAAGAACAATCAGGGACATAAAGAACAGAGTTTAGAGTGAGAGAAGATAGGGGGTTAGTGTGTCCAACGTCTATTGTATGTTTGGATCTCATTGGCCAAAGTAACAGGAGGAAAGAGACTATGAATAAATAATATTTGACAAAAGTGATTTATTACCAAAAATATGATTAGAAGCGCCTAAGTCTACGACCCATGGTCCAAGGGTATTAGACTTTGAAACACAAGCAAAGAAATTACCAGCAACAGAAGTATCAGGCTGAGCAGCCGAGGCTACTTGTGTAGATGTCTGCTTACTTGCTCGATACTGAAGGAACTCATTATATTCGCCTTCAAATAAGGAAAACCCCTTGTTATTTGTAGTGTCGATTTGAACAATATGAGCATTATTGGGTGGTTGACCATGAAGAGTATAGCATATGTCACAAGTGTGTCCAAGCCTAACTATACATAGGTCGAGATCTTCCAAAACAACCTCCTCCTCGTCGATTCTCCATAGATTGAGATGTTTGATTTTCTGTGGTTTGAGATGTGAGAACAGAGGAGTCAATGGTTGGTGATGAAACCACTGTGTGGTTGGAAGGCGCGGCAAGACGAAGTAAGCAAGAGAAAAGTTCATCAATTGTAGGAACTATGTGGTGTATACATCGGACTCCACGTCTAGCTCACGTGGTTATATATTGTAGGAACTATAGACTAGTAAAAATCTTATCATGCACCGAATCAAGGTCAGTAAGAAATCCATCAAGTGTAAGAACTAGAAACAATGCTTGTTCTTGCTCCTGTTGTTTTTCAACATTCGTAGTGACTGGCATCAAGCTCTCAAGTTTCTCTATGGCTGCCTGTGACTGTACCTGTCCTAAGTACGTAGATATATCTGATTCTTGTTTCTTTAAGTGGTTATCTGAGATATCACATCATAAAAGTGAGATATGTCATTAGTGTATAAAGCGCGAGCCTTTTCCCAAATTGAGCAACATGTCGGGTGAAACAAGGGCATCAACTTGAAATCAATAGATCACCATAGGAGATTACATAATTGGGCGTCAACCTTCACCCATTGTGTTTTGCCCTTTTCATCTACCTCACTAGACTTTGTCTTTTCATCTAATGCACTAGCCTTTGCTCTTTCATCTACGACACTACCCTTGTTCGTTAAGTGATCTTAAACACCTTGACCCTTGCACCACAACTCAACCAAGGAAGCCCGAACTAAATAGTTTCAACTTCCCATTAATGGTTCTGAAGTGATCATAGGCTTGAACTTCCAATTTAATATTTTTGAGCCAAAATTATCAAACCCTGAACAACATCTTGTGAAATCAGATATTTTGTAGCCTAAAATTTGGAGAAAAAAATATAATCATCACCAGAATCTTGAAAAGACTTATTTCTGTCGCCGGAAAGTGGTCAAAATCAATAGGAAATTATATGGTAGGGTTGGAATAATGAGGAGATCCTACTGGAAAAAGAAATCTGCCGGAAAAGTGGCCAGAAAACACTGCACGCGCCAGCGCTTGGAGTGTGTGATGCCGGAGATCTGGATCTGGGAGTGGCTCATGAGAGCGCGTGAGTGACCAAAACCCAGAGGGCTTACTGAGGTTTGCTCGCCTGAGTTTTTCCCACCTTGTGGTAGTGTTGGTTTCAGACAAAACAGACAATGACGCTAATCATCCTCGGCGAAGCCATCTGAAATTGACGATGGTGACCTGTTTGATTGAATTTTCTTCCCGGAAGTTTCTCATCAATGCTCTGATACCGTGTGAACTGGAGAAAAATATTATTGAATTGTGATCGACATTGTTACTATGAGCCCTATTTATAGATACTGCATTACAATCTTTTTCGCAGAATATCATATACAAAATCCTATTCCTTTTCATATTCTAATAATCACATATGGTTCACCAAAGTTGGGCCCTCTTACAACAGACTAGATAAACTGGAAAGTCTAAAGTCGGAGTTTATTGAAAACTTTGGTGTTGAGAGGATGACTATTCAGTGATCATAAGATGTCAGGCCGATATAGTTTTTTTGAGTCTGCATTATGATGGTTTTTGGATTTCTTTTAGGATAAATATTTGTTTTTGAACTTTCAAACTTGGTCTAATCACAGAGGTGACTTCCCATTAAATGAAATTGAGTGTTCACAATTTAGTGAAGATAATCAAAAACCATATGAAGAGAGCAGTTAAAGCTTTCTCTGCCTTAAAAGTCCTCCAGGTTATCAAATGGGCTATCTGAAACTTTGATAAGTCTGGTTTTTTATTCTGATCTTTGAAGCCATGAAGCTGTGAATATGAAATAGATATTGGAATGATTTCCTATAATCACCTCTCCTTTTGTTCTTTCAGATGGGAAAAAGATCAGAATTCCAGGACACAGGTTGCTGAGCAACAGACTAGTCAGGTGCCTAACAAATGCTCAAAATAGGGAAGCATTTATATTGCGAGCTTCAGATCTTGAAGAAGTCACTAATCTTTTTGCAAGATTCTTGAGGAATCCACGTGTCCAAGGTGCCCTGGTTGCAATTCAGTTTTATAGCTACTGAATGTCCAATTCATTTTCTTTTCCTTTTTTTTTTAAAAAAAAAACCTTGAAACATGGTGATAAATAAACTAACGTGGCATTGATTTTTCACAACTTTACTGTAATATCAGATCTGTAAAGTAGTCATACGGAGTATGAGAAGATCAACTAGAAGGGCCACTTTGGAGAAGATACTGATTTACATGTTTATGTTTTAAAGTTAAGTTGAAATTCCAAGTCATTGGGCCCTTTACTCAAGTAACGTCACCCAGCAAAACCCATTCCGTTTCTTTCTACTTACATTTGTGACCACCAACCAAACCATAATCTGTATCATTCTGCAGAATTAGAGAAAGACACTTAGAGCCCATTTGGATTTAGCTTTAAAAAACAGCAAAGCAAATAAAAAGTTGGGGTCCCCCAACTGCTTTTTGCTTGTTTTATGCAGTTTTTAACTTTGCCAAACACTTAAAAAAACTGAAAAAGAGATTAAAAGCTGATTTGACCAGCTTTTAATCCAGTCCAAAGGGGCTCTTAGTTAAGTAATACTGGTATTCTCTCCACCTGGAGGAAGCTGGCAGTAATATGTGGAATGTTGTTGTTCCTTAAACCATCTCTGTAGATGATCCAAAATGCTCTATGCTTCTGCACCTCTTCTTTCTCAATGTCCCTTTTCCTTATTTCCTTTCTCTTTGTTTTGGCTCCCAATTGCCATTTTTGACATATCATAGGCTGGAAGCTGTTACCTTGCTAGAATTGGTACTTTTTTCCACTATCTTTTACATATATTTGAACTTTTTAATCATACATAGGGGGAGGGGGAGGGCCGTAGAGGAAATGAGGAAGGGCAATTAAACTCCCACCAACAAGGTTTTCAGATAACCAACTAACTGAGCTGCCATAATTCTCCAACTCTCTTATATTTTTATCTTTTGCTTTGTGTGTGCTGTGTGTGTGTGTGTGGGGTTCGGTAATATAATACAATTGATCTTTTGGTTGCTGAATGAGGATGGAAATGTTTTCGCTGATTCCATTATCTAAGTTTGCTTTCATCTTGTTTCAAGCTTTATATTTTTCACCTACTTAATATTTCAGGTATGAATCTCCATATTGGCGAGGACTGGCAGCAAGGCGGATACAAGTTGCCTGGAGATACAGAAAGAAACGTCGTCAAAGCCGAGCAGACTCTTCCAGCCCCCAACACTAATGTTTAATTATTTCTTCTGTCAAATGCTTTTCTTCTTAAGTCTGTATATCTATTTTTATTCTTTTTGTATGTAGTAAAGTAATCTATATATTGGAAATAAATAATTTTTCCAGCGAATAACTATTCATCTATTGTATATTCATGCAAATTAAAAAGAAAACTCCATGAGAGTTTTTCGATTCTAGTTGGTTTTTCCTTACTATCTTTAAGGTTTTTGTTTTCAGTACTTTTTGCAAAAAATATTTTTATTTTTTTTGTTTTTTTAATTTTTTCTTTTTTGAAATTTTTAATCTCATATAAATTTAACCATACCATTTTTAGAATAAAAAAAGCTATATAAAATTGAGCAACTTTGTTCTCCATTAGAGTTTTGCTCTAATATTACGTCTGTAATCCCGCTTTTGGCCTTTGACCCCGGCGGAGCTTAATTTAAATATTTTCTGTCGAAGAATTTGGACACATGGAGTTCATCTGTTTCATGTAAGAATTACAATTATAACAACCACAAATATGAGATAATTATTTTCATAGATTTGCTAGGTGTTAATCGTGATCATACTATTGTATTGAATGATCATACGATCAGTTATTTTTTGTTCATACTCTAATTGTTATTTGATCCAATAAAGACACAGGATATATTCCTTATACCCGTTTGCTAATACTAAAAATATGAGTGGCAAAATGAATAAGTAGATTTTAAATTAGTACAAAAGTAAATTCCAACCTTTTCCCAACATTAAAGACTCCCCATGCCGACCTCTTTGGGGTGTGCAAATTACGGCTAAATCAATAACTCAATCATTAATCAATAATTCAATTATCAGATTGGGTTATTAGTTTGACCACTTTTTTTAACGGGTTATTGGATACTTCAATTATCGGTTTACTATCCTTAGTTATTGGATTATTATTGGGTTATCGGTTTGACCACTTTTTTTAACGGGTTCACCGATAACCCCATAAGAATTTATTAAATTATAATTTTAGCCTTCAATATATGAAGTATCCAAACAAGAAGATGAAATGAGTGTCGATGAAAAGTGAAGGGGATGGTGTTTTAATTTAAATTAAAGTTGACTATTTTAGAAATTGAGCTAGTTCTATATGTTTTTTCTCTTTTCACCCACTTTTTGTAGCTAAATATACTATGACTTATGAGATATTTCATGTGAGATTTTATCGTTAACCCGATAATCGATAAACGATATCTTAACGGTTCTTTAAGGATTTAGCATGTCTACAAACCGATAACCAATAAGTAAAGCCAATAACTTTCAAACCGAACCGAACCGGGACATACGCAACCCTAAACTTCCTCCCCGAGCAATCTGAAAGTGGTTAGCCCACCTCGTTAAGGTGTTTTCATTCTTCATTTAAGCCTTCAACATTTTTAAAAAATTAGCGCTTCAACGAACTTCCAAAAAAAATTAAAATTTTTGCACTTCGCTGTTGTTAACAACAAACTCCAACAAATTCTTTTAAAATCTAAATTCCGCACTTCTTTGTATATTACAACGAATTTCGAAAAAAATTAAAATTAAAATTGCAGTTCGTTTTGACAACGATCTTCAACATTTTTTATTATTTTAAACAAAATTGTACTTCTGGGTTGTTAACAACAAAGTCTGACATTTTTAATTTTACACTTCGCTGTTTCTGTAACGAACTTTTAAATGTTTTTTTTTTACACTAATTTGTTTTGACAACAACTTTAATATATATATATATATATATATGTTCCCCTCTTTTAGCCCGACAGTTCACGTATAGCCATAAACTTTGAGAATTTCTGAACAAAGAACTACAACTACGCAGACAGTTTATACTGATATATATAAGCGGCCGTTTGATATATAGATAATTGAGATAAAAAAAATGTTATAAAATAATAAAGAAAGAACAATAATATTATAAAGAAAGAGAGAAAAAGATAAATTCTTATTTCTCTTAATGAGATGAAATACAATGAAGGAACCCCTTTATTTATATGGATAATTCCTCCTAATTTTTCTCCAAAAGATAGATTTTCACTATAATATAAACACATGTATCCACTACAATACAAATATCTTTATAGATATTCACCAAAATACAAATATGTTTATAACAATCTCTTATTTAATTACTAATTCTAAAATAAATTATATCAGGATTAGGAATTAGTATATATGGGGATAAGTTATTTTTGTCAGAAAGTAAAATAATAGGATCGGGATTAATTATTTCGAAATAAAATAATGAAAATAACAGTAAAATCCCTAAGATTCCTCAAATCATTTTTCTACTAAACAAGATGGATGATATTTTGTAAATAAATGGCATCTTCTAAGAAATTATGTAATGCATGCTATTCTTAATACAACAAATTAAATAATTAATAAAGATAATACCGAAATATCTAATCGCAACATAACTTGTATTGAAATCAAACGTCCCCTTATTATTTTAGTCAGAATAGTTATGTTATCAATAAAAAAAATAATATAATTATTATTTTTTACTCTATCAGTAAAAAATTTGTCAAGCAATCAATCAATAAACTTGTAAAGGATTACATATAACAACTTTATAAATGATTTAATTATGTAAATACGTTTTAGATCGACGGTGTATATTAGACCTTGCATATCTTTATCTTCCTCTATAATTGTAATAAATCTGCATGCATATATACCTTCTGCTATCTTGTTCTTTCATATAGGATTTCTTATTTATGCTACTTATATTTTGGATTATATCTCGACAATTATTACTTAGTATATATATATCCTGCTAATCCAATATCTTTATTTATTGGTTTTTGGGATTTTAGAATTGTTTAATAAAAGAAATGTTAATACCAAAGTAAAGAATTAATAATGAACCATGGTTAAAAAAATCATATGCCAAAATAGTCATCCCTTTCTTGTATCTTTAATTGGCCATGATATTGTTCAAATTAGGGATGACAAAATTGATAAAATTTATAATTATTCGTTTGATTCAATTCAATTTAAATGGCAGTATCCAATCATTTAAAAGTGAATCCAAATAGATCAATTTATATTATCCATCATAAGATATAAATAAACAATGGGTATCCACCACCGCACCCACCTTGAAGTATATAAGAGGGTATGAACCTATAAAATGTACACTTAATAAGGGTGATTGGTATGAAGAAAATATTTAGAAAATAATTTTTAATTTTCTAATGTTTGGTTAATTTAAATATTTTTATTTTTTTTATTTTTTTTATTTTTTTTATTTTTTTTGTATTTTAAACTTTAATATTTTTAATTACATTTTAATTAAATATAAGATTTATTTAAATCTTTTCTTAAATCTCACCACCTCGAAATGGGACACGACTACCCAAATATCGATTCCAACCACACACCGACATGTGACCCAAGTCCTGGACTTAACCTGAGATTGGACTCGACCATGACCCCAATACCCGACCCCGACACCCGACCTCGACCCTGCACTCCCAACACCCTTCCCCGGACCCGAACTCCCAACCCCTATCTTGAACCCCGAACTCTCGACTCCCCGACCTCCCACTCGACTCCCGACCTCGACCTCAACACTAACGCTTAACCTTGACCTCCGAACCTGACCTCAACCTCAACCTCAACTCCGGATCCCCGACTCCCGACCTTTACCCCCACCAAAACCTCAACAACCTATCCTAACCTCGACCTCGATCCCTCACCTCTTACCCCAATCCTTGAACCTTGACCCTTAACTTTTCCCCCGACCTCGACCCCCCACCCTAACCATGACCTCGATCTCTCACCCCTGCCCCAACCCCCCAAAACTCAATCTCGATCCCGACCTCAACCTCAATCCCAACCTTCAACCCCGACATCGACTCCCTACCTGATCTCAAACCCTTCCTTTCAGTTCCTGACCTCACCTCTAGTCTCGACTCCCAACCCCAACACTCAACTCCCGACCCCAACACCTTTCTCCCGACCCCTATATTGTTCCCTAACTCCCGACCACGAACACCAAGCCCAACCCCCAAATCCTTCACCTCGACCTCAACTCCCGACACCGACCCTTCCCCGGCCCCCATATCATTCCCTAAGTACTCACCACGACCATCAACCCTAACCCTCAACTTTCAAATGCCTCGACCTCAACCCCGACACTAACACTCGATCCTGACCCGAATCCCCACTCAACTCCTGACCTTGACCTACTCCCGGCCCCTACACTGACCCAACACCCATTCACCGAATCTAACTCCCCGACCCCAACCTCGACTTCAATTTCCTACCCGACCCCCAACTCCCCCGACCTTGGACCTCGATCCTCGACTCCCGACATATACCAACCTTGACCCTAAGTCCCGACGTTGATCCTGCCTCCCAACTCCCGACTCCCGACCCCGACCTCGACCCCGACCCCGACCCTCGACTTTCAACCCCGACTCCCGACTCCGACCCGAACTCCCGACCCCAACCCTGGCCTCAAATCACAATCACAATCTCGACTCAACCCCGACTCCTAACCCTTAATATTCGACATCGACACCCGACCCCACTTTCGATTTCAACTTGGGACCTAGCCTTGACCCGAGATCTACCTCTCGATCCCGAATCGAGATCTGAATTTTAGCATCGACTCGAGACCTAACTCCGACCTCGATCTCGACTCGATACCCGAACCCGATCTCTGACTTTGACTTCCAACCCAAAAATCCTAACACCGGCCCGAGATTCGATTCTTGGATCCCATCCAAGGTCCGACTCTTAACATCGATTCGAGACCCGATGCAGACCCAAGACCAGACTCGACTCCCGACCAAGATCACTTATTTTCGAGAAAAGATATTTTTTATGAAAATACGAAAATATTTTCCCTTCATACCATACACACCTCTAAAAGTAGAAAAAGAAAAAGAAAAATATTTGTAATCTGGGAGTACTTATCTCTTTACATAATAAGAAGCAATATATGATCTAATGGTTTACCCATTTTTATCTATATCAAATATGGGCGAGTCGGATATTTTATTCATTTTCACCTCATCATTTTTTACTCACCCATTTCTTACTCGCCCGGCCGCTTTTCACTCTTAGTCTGGGCAAATCACCAATAGATACTTACGGACTTATTATACCTCATTTGTCATCTTTTGGAGTTGATGCATTTAAATAATATTCGATCACGTTCTATTCCTGCCGCTTCCGCACTTAAAAGTTGTTGGGTAAGGGTAAGCGATAACGTCAATATTCCCGTTTATTACATGTGGTTTATGAGGGAGTTAAGATGGTTCAAGTCGGAGTCATGATCGAATATGTCGCTTGCTTGATGGACTTAGTTAAGAAATAAATTAAGTTACGTCCTCACTATTAGCTATAGCTTTTGATACGATGATAAGTGTTTGATTCAAACAAAAATATCTGTTATGTTGTATGCTTCAAATTTAGGGTTTGGTGGAACTATTATTAGATTTCAATATATGACGTATTGATGCACACATGCCAATCAAGATTTTCAACCCAGGCAATCCCAATACCTTTCTCCCCCGCCTCTCCTAAATAGCGGTGAAGCTAGAAATTTTACTAAAAAAATAAATACATAAAAAATTCTAGGAGACTCAATATACAAACATACATACATTCATATATATATATATATATGAAAATCTAGACAACGTAGGTAAGGAGAGTCCTTGAGCGAGGGTAGTTCCATTGCTGCCCCAATTTCTCTCAGAAGAATCTTTTTTTTTTTAAAGGAAAATTAGAAGAGCTAGTAATGCTCCCCTCTCGTTCACTTTTACTTGTCACATTTCGCTTTATAAGAATTAATTTTAATAAATAAAAGTGAACGGAGATAACAGTAAATGTGATTTTTAAAGCATATAGTCCGTTGGCAACTGGAGTAAATCATTACCAGCATTGTATCAATTTAATTTTGGTGAAACAATAGCATAATAACCAGCTAGCAATTCTGTTGCTGTGCAGTACTACTGGTCCAAAGTCGAAAATTTTAATTAAAAGAGTGTGGTGGGAATTATGAGAAATATAATTTTATTTCTTATATATGGAGTTACTTGTGCTATTTATTTTTTCAATTGCTAATTCAGTGTATATAATATACCTATTGAAGATGAGCTAGCTAGCTACCACTGGAAGAGGTCTTTAATTCAATTTATTGGTCCAAAATAAATATCTTATAACCTGTTAGATCAAATTTTTGAGAGATCAAAAGCAATTATTTTTTTAAAATTACAATTTTTTAATTTTTATGTTTTTATAATTTTTAAAAGTTAAAAAGCACAGTTTTTTCCTCTCAAAACACTTTAAAAAAAAAAATACATTTAGAATCACTTTTAGAAAGCTTGCCATACATTAATTGCTGCTCAAAAGTGTTTTTTTTTTAAAATTTAGAAAATACTTCAAATTAAGTGTTCTTTTTTAAAAAAACCAATAAAAAATTAAAAAAACTCAATTTTTTCTTAAAATGTAAGTTAATTTTAAAAATCGGTCAAATAAGCTATTATACGGGGTTATTTACGCAACTAGTCTTTTAGCCCCCATATATATATAAATAATTTATATTACACTACGTTTCTTTTGATAATCTTCTAAGTAACATTTTACGCGTGTATTTATAGTGCATTAATTCATTGAAAAAGTTTGTCAATTAATTTGAAAGCAAATGCTCTTAATTAGGTGCATAAATGGTTCAATAATCATCATCAAGTAGTACTAGACCTACCACCCAAGTGTTAAGGATGATCACCAGTGACATTTGTTAGAGAATTAAATTACATAAATATTATATGGTGTAATTGCATATATATATTTCTTAATTAACTTCACTTTTAATTTCTTCCACATACTTTTTTCCCACTAACTTCTCATAATTAATTAACTCTGATCTAACACAGCATTGTTAAATAATAAACAATGCCCCTAAATTAGTAATTACATTGCGAGAAGAAGATTTGCTAAAGCGGGACTGGGTTTAATGTTTTTCTATATTTACTACTACTACTGTAAGCACTTTGGTTAATTAGTTTACAAAAATATATAGATTATGTATATCTAAACTATAAAATATATATATATATTCAATCATGTCGGTAAACTAATTTGCCTAAATAGTATATATCCATAATTTTCCCTATTATAAAATGGAAAATTTACATGGTATAACAAATTAACGATTATTAGCGGCTAATGTTTAAAATAAATTATTATTTGTAATTATATTTTGTATTTAATAGCAAATAAAGAAAAAATCTCATAATCTCTCTTGCTCGCTTCTCCCCCCTCTCTCGCTCATATCTTGCCTCTCTCCTCTCTCTCTCTCTCTGATTTTTTTATTTTTCGATTGTATTCTGTATTTTAAAGGAGAAATCTTTTGGCAAATCTCTGTATTTATGTATTGGCCCTGATTTTACACCTCTGAAACTTTTGCTGATATAAGTAATACAAGAGCAAATGAATACAAGTGAAATTAGAACAAATGAATATAAATGATACTAGAGCAAACAAATACAAGTGAAATTAGAGCAAATGAAGATATTCCCCTATATTTTTGCTGTTTGTATCATTGTATACACCCAAACTGTATTTATCAATTAAGTGAACGCCTAAACCTATTGTGATTGTATCAATCAAAATTGTATGCATTAATATAACCATTGGAGCGAATAAATACAAGTGACACAAACTGGTAACGGCCTATTAGGCGAGAGCGAATGAATACAAAAGATAAAAACTAATGAACATAACTGATATATGAGCGAATGAATATAAGTGAAATTACAATAAATAAATATAAGTAAAATTAGAAAGCGAATGAATACACTCCCCGATAATTTCTTTTGTTGGTTGTATCTTTGAATTTCTGCAACAATTGAGCTTCGGCCAATGAACTTTGGTCACTGAACCGCTAGCTAGAGTCCAGGAATAGTGTGACTTCTTTGGGCAGTGCCCGTTTTAGTGAATAATGGACTTTTACATAAGCCCATAACCGGTAAGACGAGTAGTAATAACGCGGGCTAGCTACTTTTTAGTCCTGTAACTGAAATAAAAATAGTTACCTCGAGTTCTTAGATCTTTACGAGGGAAACTTAATAATAATATTAAAGTTTTACTGTAAAAAATTTAAAATTTTATGATAGGATTATTTTTCAATTATAGAAGTTAAATATTGTTATTTTTGTGCGTAAGGTGTGCGTGTGCGTATATGCTTCAAGTCAAAGGCCACTATTAGAGAAAATTATTAAATGTTTAAATAATTGTAAACTAATTAACATAAGATAGTTTTAAGAATTAAAGTGTCACATGTGTTATTCATGCTATTTTAGGATACTGGATTAAATGGGAGATAAAGTGTTTGTTCATTCTAAAAAAAGCTGAAGAAATGCAAGTGCGGTTTTGCACATGAATGCAAGCCCATAAACTTAATTACCTATATTGGTGTAAAGTAACTTATTCATCTTCCTGCTTCTAATGATTTTTTCTCTTAGAGTTAAAAATTTATCAGAAATAATCTCTTTATTTTCATAAAAGGTAATAAGATCTGCATATATACTACGTTTTTTAGATTTTATTTATGTAATTACATTAAATATATTATTATTGTTATTGATGATGATGGAATGTGTGTGTGTGTGTTTCGTTTTATTTTGTTATTGGTTATGTGAGTTGGTTTTTTTTTTCTTTTTCTGGGGAGGGGGAAGGGGGCAGGGCAAGTGAATGGAAGTAAATAAGTGGAAATAGCATAGCAGAGATATGAATTGGAGGTTTGGAGACATTTGATGTCAGAAGGGAAGTTATTATTTTCATTAATATTAAAGCATTAAAGCATGCTCATCATATATGCCATTTGGTTAATAATTCAACTTTACCCAGGAAGACAGTCACTGATATTGTTTCAGAATTTAACGTGATAGAGTTCAAATCATTTTAAATTTATGAATCCAAATTTAATACATTAATATATATATATATATTTACATATTTTGTATTAAAAATACTGAATTCATTTGAATCCGTTGAATATTAGTTGCATCCGCCTCTAGGGGCGGGGGCCATCTAGACTTGGGTATATAGTTATATATTCGGATTAGTTTCTTTATACACTCACTAAGAAAAATGTACTCTCTTCATTTTAAAATAAGTGGTGTTTTGACGTTTAATTTTATTTTAAAATTAGTAATATTTTACATAATCAAGAAGACATTAATGATATTTTTATAGTTTTACCTTATTTAAATAGAGAGAGAGTATTACATAAATTCAAAATTATCAAAAAAGTTACATCTTTTTCAAGGTATTTTACATGGGTAAGTTGGTAAAAAAATACATTTTTACTTTCTAGTATCATTACTCATTCCATTTCATTTTAATTGCTAGATATACTAAAAATAATTATTTCAAAATTGTTCCATTTTAATTGCTAAGTATACTAAAAATAGTTGTTTTAAAATACTCGTTAGTTTTAAAATTTAAATAATTGATCATGTTTTTTCAGTTATGTCCTTACTACTTAAAGTCATTCTAAAATGTGAAAAGAATTATTATTGTATATCTTAAAAAAAAAAAAAACGGAAAAAAGAAAGATTTTTTTTATCTCTTTTATTTAATTTTTTCATAAATGGGTGTGCAAATCTTAACCTAGTAACTAAAATGAAATAGAGGAGAGTAGCTTTTAAGGTGTGTCTCAAGCTAAAAACGTCACTTATTTTAAAAACGCCCCAAACAAAGTTTTCGGGAAAAAATTTGTTTTTAAAGGGCAAGAGAAATTACTTTAGAAGCTAAAAGTAATTTTTTTCTAAAAATACTTTAAAAAGTTATATTTAAAGTATTTGTAAAAAACATAATCAAACACTAATTTTGTTATAAAAATATAATTTTAAAATTTAATGATTCAATTATTGATTTAATCATTAATTAATTAATAAATAAAGAAAAAGTAAATCATAAAGATTATAATTAAATTAAAAATTTTTTTAATTTTTTGTTATTATTAATAATATTAATTTTTTCACATATCAACAAATTTAATGAGTACATTTACTATCCCTTCAACACAAATTTTGGATAATAGTTTTATTTTTTAAGAGTTAGATTAACAAGAAGAAATCACCTAATTAACCTTTTTTGCCACTAGCTAGATTTGAGTTCTTATCTCCCACGTCCCATCATTCGTGATCCATTTTCCAGCTTCATTTTCTTTTATTTGTTGGGAAGAAATTAAACTAATACTTTGGGTTATCATCATTAAGAACTCGGGGAACATATTAAATTATTTAATTATAAAAACAAAAAAAAACCAAATTTAAATAAATATTTAATAGTTAATTTTTTTAAAAAATGAGAATTTTTTTATCTTTTTTGATTTTTTTAATATTTTTAAAATAGAAAAGTAAATTTTACTATGTTGATCGTTATCTTTTTCACCCTCCAAAACACCGTAAATCCCTTAGCCCTTATCCCCACTTTTTATAATATTTATATTGATCAGCCAAAATTAATATAATTTAATCTATAATAAAATTATGAACACACAATATTAATTAGCTGACAAATTCAAAGTTATGGGTAGGTGTTTTACAAGAAAGATAACTAATACGAAAGAGATAAACAAAGCAACCAAAATATATGGAAAGATTAAAATCCTCCGGGCTTGAGTTGACTTATACAATTTATTTAAATTATATGGATATTTTTAAAAATATTTTTATTCAAAAATAATAAAAAAATTAAAAATATTTTTATAAAAAATATTTTATTCCGCATTAAACACACGTTAAAAATGATCCATGGGTTTCAGTTTGTACTTCATGTTAATATTTTTTTTTCCTTGTAAATTATGTAGCTACAGTAAAAACAAAAGTACACAATATCGTGGGTTAATTATGAACTATAAAGACCTCTATGTGCTTCTCTGTCAAGATATTAACTTGTTCTCCGGTATGGCTATGATTCAATTCTTTCCGGTCATCATATGTAATATTACTTTTACTATGTTTGTGTTTTTCTTTTATTTCTTTCTGGCAAAATAGTTGACACGGCATTTAATTATTATACATAATACACACCTTAATTAACTACTAGTCATAACATAAATGTTTATTTGATGTATATTATAATATTTCAATACATGTATTAAGGTCTGTTTCAATACGGTTTTAAATTATGACTTAGAAATTAATGATTTAAAATAAATAAAAAAACCTCAATTATCAATTCAATTTCAATTCAATTCAAATTCAAAATTATATATATATATATATATATATATATATATAATTATTAATTAGTTAATTAATAATAAAGATTTTTTTATAAATACTAAATATTAACTTCTAAACTTCAAATGTAAACATTTACTAATTTTCAAAAAATAACTATAAATTCAGAACTTAATGATATATTAAAGTGATAATATATTAATAATCAAATATCTTTATTTTTTTTATAAATGAAGCTTCAATTACAAGCTATTATAAACTTTCAAATACACATAATTTTATAAAATTATTGGTCTCAAAATCAACAATAATATAAATGTTGATAATATATCTCAGGATATTATAGAAATAAAATAGATATTACATTATCTCTGCAGTAAATTTATTAGTAATTAATATTTAGGATTTCAAATTATTTTTGTTAGATCCTCAGGGCTTGAATTTAGAAGTTAGTTCCTTATTCTTTGTAATTTGATTTTGCAGATAAGTCGGTAGAATATTTTATTTTTATTTTAAAGCAATTGCGGTGTATGTCTTCTGTTTCGAGATAAAGATAGTCTCGCATACTCTACCTTCTTCGACTCCACATTGTGCAGGATTATACTCCGTGATGTTATTGTAGTTGTTGTTGAATTGCAACTATAAATGTATGTCTTTGAGTAATTAACAAAATAATTTCTTTTGACTGCATTGTCGTATTTTTTCTAAGTTCTTCTCTATTATTTTCCTATAATTTCTTTGTTAAAAATCAACAACTCTCGTGTCAGATTCATTTTTCTGCAGGGACCGATGAGTGACTAATGGACATTCAAAATAACTTTTCAATTAGTTCCTCCTATTTTTTATGGTGAAAATTACCATCTCTAGACAGTAAGAATGAAGACCAATTCCTTGAGGCTTTGGATCTTTGGAAGGTCGTGGAAGAGAATTATGATGTTCTTTCTCTATCTAATAATTTAACGGTGGCCTAGATCAAAAGTCAAAAGGAAAAGAAAATTAGAAAATCAAAGACAAGCAACTTTGTTTTGCTGGTATGTCCGCAATATTATTAGCAGTACATGATCAAATTTATTATTAATTTTTATTTTTAAAGTAATTGATGTTACTAAAGGTTAAGGCAACAAGAGAATATAATGTTACTAGTTAAGAATTTTCAGAAAATCAAATATATATATAAATTGAAAAAGTAAATTTATTTTTTTTATAAAAAGAACTAAAAAAGTTGAACCCTAACAGTTTTAAAAACTAATTTTTTTCGAAAAATATTTTGTTAAAATTAATTAAATTGCTAAATTTGCCATCGGAATCTAATTTTTTGTAGAAAAGATGTACCAACAGTAATATCAATTACTAAAAAAATAAATTAAAAAAGTAACTTTATTTCACAAAGAAGAAAAGAAAAATAATCTAAAAAATATCTGCTTAAATTTTAATATCAATTAATTATGTATCAATTAATTCTAAAAATACCAAATTAAAAAGTGACATGTGTCCATATTAAGTAAACTTTTGCTATTTTTTGGACTCTCACATGCCTCCAAGATAGTGAATATTCTATTTGCCACATCAACACATAAGAGTGTATTTATTTTATTTTGTGTAGTTCAGGGTACAGGGACTTAAAAGGAAATGTGTGTAGTTGAAAATATGGTCATAGTTCAAGGGGTACTTTTCTTTCTTATAAGATTGTTTGACACTAAATTTAAAGATTCGAGAATTATTTTAAAAATTCTTGTTACAAGACTCAAAAAGATACAGGTATCTATAACTATCTTAGAAAACACAAAGGATTTGTCTAAGACAATTTTGCAAAATTGTTAAATATATTACGTATTAATAAAACAAAGAAGGCTTATGAAACAAGATGGTATTGTTAAAGGAGCTTTGACTAAAGTCTAGAAATCTTGATCCAAAAGAGGAGTAGTACAATATCTCAGGATTATATAAATAAAATAGATATTGCAAATGTCTTTAAAAGATTAGCAATAAATCTATCAGTAGCTCACTTTATAATTTTAAATTATTTTTGTTAAAGTCCTCTTTGAAACTTGAATTTAGAGTGTTATTACTTTTGTGATTTCAATTCTACAAATATATGTCTTTAAATTATTAATAAAATAATCATCTTGACTGCATTATCAGTATTTCTGTTGAAGTTATGCCTTTATTAGCATTTTATAATTTTCTTTGTAAAAAACCAACAATAGATAACTAACTATTCTTTTAATATAAAGCCTTTATCATTAGTTCTTGCTTTCGTGAAATTAGGAAAATAAAACAAACTGCATAGATAAATGCACACTAACCCGTTAATTTGGGATTCAAATTCCAATGATA
This sequence comes from Datura stramonium, assembly GCA_018107945.1. Taxonomy (NCBI): domain Eukaryota; kingdom Viridiplantae; phylum Streptophyta; class Magnoliopsida; order Solanales; family Solanaceae; genus Datura; species Datura stramonium. The sequence goes on along the minus strand of JACEIK010001517.1, from coordinate 120,117 downwards.
TGAACAATATATTCATGTTCAACATGTTTTTTTTTTTTTGTAATATTTAGAAATGATGAGTTTTTTATTTTTTATAAAATAAAAATTTATGACCCTGTGATTTTTTTTTTAAAAAATTCCAAAATACAAAAAAAACTGATTTAGGAATCAAAGTTATGGAATCTCTTTTAAGCCTTAAGAACTTAAAAATTACTTAAATATTATTAATTAATATTTTATTTATTTTGGTTTTTTTTGTTTTTTTAATATTTTAAAACTTTAAATTTAATCCGAAAATCCTACTATCAAACGCCTACTACCCAGCAGAAAAATTATAATGGTTCTCCTCAATTAAAATCAGAGTTATATAATTCATGTTTAAGTTTGTTATTAATTATCAGTTTCTATTGAGATAGTAAAGTAGTAACTTTATTTTTCTCGAAACTGACCCTTTCAAGAAACTCTTCTTTTTTTTCCTTTTTTCTTTTTATTTATAAATCTTCTTCCAAGAACAAGTTGATCAGTTTCACTAATCATATTCTCAACAGTAATATTAATTAGTACGACCAATTTTTCTTTTTATATTTCTTCCTATTTCAGTTTTTTTTTTTTTAATATCATTAAATATATCATGTTTAAATTAGTTCTAGCATATAGTATTAATTCTTTTATTTCAATTCTTAATACTGGGAGGTATGTAAAAGCTAGTATTAATTTTAATATTCCAAGTGCACTAATCAATAAAACATAATTAAAACCTTCTTAAACTTCAACGTATCATAAATCAAATAGCGATATAATTTATTCTCCATTCATGCATGCTATATATATATATCTAGAGCTTTTAAGAACATTTACGATATGTAATGCACTATTTAATTATAGAGAATCACTTAATTAACGTTGATCAATAAAAACACAGAATTTACAGAATAAAATGGTGTCAATGTTGAATATTATGACAGAGAGATCCAACTAAATAAATTATCTTGTTGTTAAATGCATCAATCATTTTTTTTTAAATGTTTTAATTATGATAGGGCTATTATTAAGGATTGTATTTGAAGCTTTGACATTTGTTTTTTGAATTTATCCCTTCATTCTCTTGTAGTATTAAAATCTTCTCGTAGGGTAGAAATATTCTAGCACTAGCAAAAAGTAAACGTACGGTTTGGACTTTCTTGTCAGTTGACTAGTTTATTAATTTGAGTAATAATATTGTGAAAATTTTACTTTCTGGTCAAGGACTTTCAGGGTGTGTCCGGTGAAAGAAAATGCTCTCTAATAAAATTTGGGGATTTTAATTTATATTAATATATAAAAATATTATTTAAAAGTATTTGTATAATTTAGAGATGTTTTATGGAAGGTGGAGGTAGGGGTAAGGGCGTGACAGTGGGAGATGGAGGCTACCAGAATACGAGTAAGATAAGGAGGTTGGAGGATGAAAAAGGCATAATCAATCGTAAATGTTACTTATAAACTTATTTTCCCTGTGTGTATTAAAAAAGACATAGTCATTGACTTACATATATATCGAATTTTGAAACAACAAGTTACGTTTTGTTATCAAAATTAACAACCTCTCCCTTAAGTAATTTTTCTTTTCTTTTATACCATCATACATTTTTTCTTCTTTGAAAATTTTATTTAAATTGAAAATTTATCGAAAATAGTTTATGTATTTTTATAAAATAAAATAAAGACATATATATATACACTCTACTCTTTCCGCATTTCAATTTTAAGATTACAATACTAAATATATTATTTTTTCATATATATTTTCCTTCTTTGGTCAATGAAATTGGTTAAGTATGTGTTATAAAAAAAATAATCTAAAAATATTCTTTTATGAACTTGTTAACTATTTTAACCATTTTTCGCTTTAAAATACACTCAATAGCTAGATCTTGAAATATGAGTTAATTTCACACCTGGTCGCTGAATTTTATCATTTTATCAATAAAATCAAGACATTATATTTTGTATTACTGAAGATATTGAACTATTTTTATATAATTAAAATCATTTAATTTTATCGGTGATAAACGTAAAGTGCAATATCTAATATATATTAAAATTCTGAAAATTAAAAAATAATAAAATATATATCGACCTTATTCCTACCTCGTGACATAAGTAAGTCATAAAGATTATATTTTTGGAATCATTAAAATCACTGAAGTTGGAGGGAAAATTAATTTTTAGCCACCCAAATCCCAATCCCCCGGCATGGACTCTGCTTGGTTAGGGGGCTGAGGTTGGTGGGTTAGGTCCTTTGAATATATATTTTTCTTCATGCGCACCCACCAAGACAGTTGCACTTAAGACATAACAGTAGATTTTTAATTGTTGCATTTTGGGCAAGCTTAAATACATGCACAATATATAGCACTTCTCGTCCTTACCTTAGTAGTGAAACAAATCGCTAATTACGTTGAGGTGGAATTATGTATTTATCGATTAAGTTAATGATATTGCAAATGATTTGGCGTAGCGTAGTGATAACATGGATTTCTTTTCTTAAGCTTAAGGATTTCATTTTATTACTATTTTGTCTCAAAGTAAGTACTCATTTTAAAATTAAAAAATTATCCCTTGAGAAATTTTATAATAAGTAATAATTATCTTAATTATATTCTTATATTAAAAATTATTTCTTTTTAATAAAAACTTAATTCTTAAAATTTAATAAATAATAATATATTATATTTATTATTTTTATTAATGGAGGTGAAAACAAGTCAAAATGAAATTTATTTTAGGGCGAGAGAGTATAATCTTTTGTTTGTAACTCAACAAATTTGTGACTTTTTGAAGTTAACCACATCACAAATGTTGTTTTGTAGCATAGTTAATTTTTCATATATACAACTGTGATTCTGTGAAATGTGTTAATTTCAAAATGTTCTTTTTTTTTTGTTCTTTTGTTTTTTTTCTAAAAAAATGATTAGTCCCATTTTCGTACGTATAAAATGTAAGTTGTAAAATGCTCACTTAAGTTACACTAAAGCAATTTCGAACAAAAATGTTACACTTCTCTCGATAGTACTCCGGCCCTTTTTTCGAAAGAAAAATGTGAAAATATATTTAAATTATGTGAAATTGAATAAAAATTATTAATTTTTCTAATAAATATATATAAAATCATAATAATTCATCATTTATTTAGATAATAGTAATATAAAATTTAATAAAATAATTTTTTTTTTAATTCATAATTTCAATTTTATGAGTTTATAAGTTTTAAATATTTGTTAATATAATTCTTAGTTTAAAAGTTAAAAGCACATAAATAAAATTCACTTATCTATTAAAAATAGATTAATGAAGGTCGTCAATTGAAGAAGGAATAATGTTAAATTAGTCGAATTACTCTTTTGCCCATGCATTTATTTTTATTTGTTCATATTTAATTGATGGTATTTTGTAAAATTAATAAATAAAATAATAATTTATTTATATGTTACCCGTAATTATTATATGCTTAAAAATAAATTAAAAAATAATTATAAGCTACTTTAATAATAAAAGTAAATAGATATGATACATTATTTCTCTATTTTCTAAATTGAAACACGAAAATGAACGGAGAAACATTAGAGACTATGTTTACTTGTCCACTGTACTAAAAATAAATATTTATTTTTACTCGTCTAGTTTAGAAAATTAAGTGGGAGAAATACTATTTTACGCTCATTTATGTCTTAAAATAAAATCTTTCTTCATTAACTATTTATTCTATTGAGGTATTACTAATCTTTAAGAATAATTACTGTTAAAAATAAAATAAAAAAATAATTAATCTTATATTAAAATTTTAAAATGACAAATTATAAAAAAAAAAAAACCCCAAAAACAAAAAACAAACAATATAAAAAATATAAAAAAACTAAAAAAAATAAAAAAAATAAAAAAAATAAAAAAAATAAAAAAAATAAAAAATTGAAAAGAATTAAAATTATAATTAAAATGAGAGACTGAATAAAGTATTCTGTTTTAAGTGGTAAAATTTATCCTGATAACTAACTAATACAAAATAACGAGTACTTAATTTTATCACAATTCACACGTAGCGAATTATTATCTCAAGGGGAACTCGACTTAAGTTAGTTAATAGCTTTGCTTTCTTTGATTATAAATTTCCAAATTTAAAAAATTTTATGATCTTTGAATTTTTAAAGTTATATTTTAAAATTTAATTAAATTTTTTATAATTAAATAAATATTTAAAATTTTACTCAAAATTTAAAGCCAAGTGGTAGCTTAATATTGATTCAAATTTATTAGTTGGATAAGAAGTCTGAAATAGCAGAGGAAAGTGGAGAAACAAATTTTCCTTTTACAAGTTCAGAATAATTTTCTTCAATTCTGGAACGCATGAGAATTGAGAGAGTGTCAAACAAGGGCGGTTTGCCACCCCATACTGCCGTCATGCACCGCCACTGCAAATCTGACACTAACTAGTAAAACAATACTAATGGTTGAAATTTCAACTAGTCTCAGAACATAAGGTTAATGTTTCACTAGTCAAGAAAAGTTTGTTTAATTTATACTTCTTCTTTTGTTGGTTACAATATGAAAGTAATGTTTTTGCTCTTTGCTAAAGCCGTTACAGTAATCTGAATTATCCTTAACCAGGACAATCAAATTTTCTATTAACATAAAATGATTGAGCACAATATTTTTTTTCAAAAAGATAAAATAAAAGTTAAAATGTATGTTGAAGATTAGCTCCGAATGATCAGTCTATTAATCGTCGGTTACAATAGTCAATACGCACACACAGACACAGAGCGCCCTATAATTAAAGCACTTTTTAAATAGTGTGTGTACGTATAGGCCTTAGACCTTAGGGTAATTAATGACTAACGAGTAGCACTCTTAAAGTATTTAGTGCGCTCCATTAATATCAATTTAAGTTTTATACATTATCCCGCGTAAACAATTTTTTCTTAACATATAG